>SJYQ01000127.1:73198-118210 GCA_006410935.1 Redunca redunca | reverse complement strand
ATCTTTTAATCCTTTTTTAGTTTATTTTTGTCAAATGAGTCTTAATTGCAGTTATTACTATTTTTTCTTTTTGATGTTTAAGTGATTCCATCTTTGGCCAGTGGGAATCCCTTTATTTTGTTTCCTGTGTTCTTTTCTTTAACTCTGAATCTTTGATAGTTTTTTTTTTTTTGTTCTGGCAGGATAAGATATTTCAGGATCATTTTCTATATTTCCTGCTCCAGACCTGGAATTAGCCATTTCTCCAAGGAGTCTTGGTTCCTTTCAGTGGAATGAGTGATTGCATAGCTTTGTGAATGGTTATAACTTCTTTTACAGCTTATCAAAATCAAATAAAATTAACTTCATTATGAGATTGAATTCAGACTAAATTACTTGGTAACCGGATACATGAGAACCTAAGCAAGGTCCATGTTTCCCAAATGAGACAATATACGGAAATCACTTAACACATTACCTGGCATCAAATTTCATGATTCAAACAACAGAACTGCAAGTCTGAAAGAGACCCTAGTTTTGACCAAGTACAATTCATTCATTCACTCTTGAGAAACCTGAGGCCCAAGAGATTAAAATTCTGTCTAAAACTACAAAGGAGGATAAAATTAGAAAAGAAACTAATGACTCCAGAGTCCTGGATCTCATACTGGGGCTATTTTGATAAAAAGCAGTCCTCCAGACCTATTGGGGCTTCTATCTATTCAAAAATAAAAGAGATTTGAAAGCACTTGGCACATTAGTTATAAAACAATGTTATGAAAAGTTCATTGGTCTTATGTTTAAAAGACCTGATTCCTGGCTCTGCCATTCACTAGCTTGATATTTTGGGAAAGTCATTTAACTGCTTTGCATCTCAGTTGCTGCATTGTAAAACTGTAATAAATTCTTTAATCTCAGCTCATTGTAAGGATAGGGTTTCCCTGGTGACTCAATGGTAAAGAATCCACCTACCAATGCAGGAGTTGCTGGTTCATACATGGAGAAGGAAATGGCAACCCATTCCAGTATTCTTGCCCAGAAAATCCCATGGACAGAGGAGCCTGGTGGGCTATAGTCCATGGGGTTGCAAAAGAGTTGAACAACTAAACAACAACAACACTGTGAGGATGAAAATACAATATATTATATATGAAAGTGCATACTCATAATTGCTAAATAATGATCATCATATTAAAAATTTTCTTCAATTCTCCAATTTAATACAAATGTATCCTTCTCCTCTGAAGGAAATTGGGTTTTGATTACACTGACCCCTAAGTACCTAATTCTGAAATTGAGTTCAGGGAATATTGCACAAAGGCATTGAGCAAGAGTCTGCAGGAAAGATGCAATACATAGTCACTCACTGTCAGGGGATGTTCAACATTAAAGAATCCACATGTTGTTTTATTCTGTGTGTTGTTTCTCAAGGGCCCTCTGTTCTTTATTAGTTCCTGGAAAACAGGAACAGGCAGAGTTGCACGCAGTTCTCAGGACCGAGGTCATGAGACAGAGCGCATGTGTGGATTCCCTTCAATGCCCTTTTACTTTAATGTAATCTATTCAGTCACATCCCTATTATTCAGGATATGGATTGTCTTCTGGCCCTGTGATAATTGTTCTTCACCTAGTTTTGTTTTTGCTCAACTTTATTTTTGCTGCCTAAAGCTTCCTTGTCCGAGGAAGCAGTGGTACCCCACTCCAGTACTCTTGTCTGGAAAATTCCATGGATAGAGGAGCCTGGAAGGCTGCAGTCCATGGGGTCGCCAAGGGTCGGACACGACTGAGCAACTTCACTTTCACTTTTCACTTTCATGCATTGGAGAAGGAAATGGCAACCCACTCCAGTGTTCTTGCCTGGAGAATCCCAGGGACAGGAGAGCCTGGTAGGCTGCCGTCTATGGAGTCGCACAGAGTCAGACAGGACTGAAGTGACTTAGCAGCAGCTTAGTTAAGCTTCCTTGTATGGATATATATAAAGCACACGCTGCTACAAATAAAGTATCCTTGTTTCACTTGAGACTTGGGTCCCCTGCGTCCTTCTTTTCGTCGACTCCAGTCCCTAGATCCTGGTCTATAAAGACCGTGACAAGTGGCGCCCAAACAGGGACCTGGTGAATGCCCTTGGCAGGCGGACGGAGTGACTGTTAGGACCTACAGAGGTCAATAAGTGCAGGGTTATGGGACAAACGGCTGGAAAGCCCCACCACTTTTCTACCTAACTTCACCATTTATTTAAGGTTCAGGGACTTTTGGTTTCATGTCAACGAATAGAGGCTTGTCTCCAAATGGTGGTTGAACGTATTCCCTGGTTCCCTGATGAAGGCAATTTCGATTTCAGTGGACAATGTCGTTTCATGGTGTGGCCCAAGAACGTGCCAATTCTAGTGCTCGAGCTGGCACTCCCCCAAACCAAATTACTTTTGAAATGTTAACGGGTACAGGGCAATTTGATGTGGTGAAAGCTCAAATACAATGCCCTCCTTTGTTGCATGAGCAATTGAAAGAAGTTGCCCTTGAAGCTTGGGATCAAATTACTCCTCAAGGGAACATAAAGGTAGCTACACTAAGATATCACAAGGGCCTAATGAAGCCTATGCTGATTTTTTAGCTAGACTGGAAGTTGCTATTTCCTGTAGTGTAATCAGACAGAAATGATGAGCTTATTTGGACAGAGCAATGGCCCCTTACAAAAGCCCCTTAGAGGCTACTAAGGAACTTATAGATACACAATTGAAATTAAAACATATTGAGGAATCTTATTCCCTTTGGAATTCTCCCATTTTTGGAATAAAAAAGAAATCTGGCAAATGGTGTCTCTTAACAGACCTTAGAAAAGTTAATGCATCTATGAAACCTATGGGTGCATTGCAACCAGGAATTCCATCACCTACCCCTATTCCTCAAAACTGGCATATTATTATTATTGATTTACAAGATTGCTTTTTTACTATACCCTTACACACTCTAGACTGAGAGAGATTTGCTTTTTCTCTTCCTTATCCTAATCATATCGGGCCTCATAAACGGTGTCAATGGACCATGTTGCCTCAAGGAATGATGAATTCTCCCACCATGTGTCAATATTATATAGCCAAAGCCCTTGAATGTGTGAGAAAACAATTTCCTAACTTTCTTGTTATTTATTATATGGATGATATATTGTTTTCAGCTCCATCTGTTTTAGAAACTGAACAGATGTTTGACATAGCTCAATGATGCTTAAAAGACTCTGGATTAATCATTGCCCCTGAAAAGATTCAAACCTCTACACCTTACCATTACTTAGGATCTACTGTTAATAGACGACATATTACTCCCCAACTAACATAGATTCATGTTGATAACTTATCAATCTTGAATGATTTTCAAAAACTTTTAGGCAATATAAACTGGATTAGACCCTCTTTAGACATTGCAAGTTATTAACTGACTAATCTATTTAATACTTTGAAAGGAGATCCCAATTTAAATAGCCCTTGTTCACTTTCACAAGAGGCATGAAAGAAACTCTGTTTAGTACAAAATAAATTGCAAAAGCAGTTTCATACTCATATTAGATTTTAATTACCTCTAGAGTTGTTTATACTCCCCTTTCTCCATTCTCCCACAGGATTTCTTGCCCATCAAGAATATCCAATAGAATGGATATATACTCACTTTAGAGGGACAAGGTCACTTACACTCTATCTTGATTTGATCCCTCTAATTATTATCAATGGAAGAAATGGAGCTAAGGCTCTAATTGGTTCTGATCCTCATAAAATTGTAATACTTATTAATAAATCTCAATTCAAGAACGCATTACAAACTTCTACCAATTTCCAAATAGCCTTCTAGGAATATTCTGGAGAAATTTCATTTCATTATCCCTCTAACAAACTTTGGAATTTCTTCAAAAGTACTGAATTTATTATCTCTCATATTGTTACATCACAACCTATACCTCAAGCTGATGTTTTCTATATAGATGGGACTAAAAACGCCAAAGCCTCATTCTGGTCTCTCAAAGAATATAAAGTCTTTTATACTAAATTTCATTCTGCTCAACAAAATGAATTATATGCTCTTATTCAGGTAATTCACCTATATCCTTACCCTATTAATATAGTTTCTGACTCCTTATATTCAGTTTTTATATTAAGAAATATAAAAACCTCTACTATAAATTCCAATCAACCTATTATTCAACAACTTTTTCTCGAACTACAGTCTCTTATTAGGAGCCACACTTCCCCCATTTATATTACCCAGATTCGAACACATTTCTGCCTTCCTGGTCCCATGACTCATGGTAACGAACAAGCTGATAAACTCGTCTCTTTTGCTCCTCCTGACATGCTCTATTGCACAATAATGCTGGCTCCTTACACCAAATTTGAAAAATTCCATACTGCCATGCCAAGAAAATCAATAATTGCTCTACTTGTAGACTCCTACATCTTCAACCCATTGCACAAGGTATCAATCCTTGAGGATTACAACCCAATGACAAATGGATGTAACTCGTTGCCCTGAACTTTCTCCATTTTCTTTCTTACATGTCTGTATTGACACAAATTCTTCTTTTATCTGGGCCACACCTCTTCGAAGTGAGGCTGCACAGCATGTTATAACTCACTTATTAGCTTGTTTTGCAGTAATGGGAACTCCTAGTTCTATAAAAACAGACAATGGCCCTGCCTATGTTTCTAGGCAATTCAAACAATTTTTACAATCATTTTCTATTAAACATATTACAGGTATTCTTTATAATTCACAAATACAGGACATATTTGAACGAGCACATCACACACTGAAGCTACAAATAAAAAAATTAAAAAAGGGGGAACACACAGGAACACTTCTTTCTTTCTTATCCAGAGCAGATTTTACTAGATTCCAATGCAATATATTCTTTAATCCTATAACTACTGTTAATACAGCTTTATTTGTTTTAAATTTTTTAAACTTATTGCAAGGAGATATCTTGACAAGAGCAGAAAAACATTTCGAGGAATTTAAGGACCCCTGTCTTCCTCTGTCCATTTGGTATCAAGACGGGCTAACTAAACAATGGAAATCTGGAAAATTAATCTTACAGGGAAGGGGTATGCTTGCATTTCTCTAGATGGATCCAACAAAATCAATTGGCTCCCTCTTTGGAAGATTCTCCCAGGGGAGCCTCCAGCATTCAAAATAGAAACAAAACAAAACAAAACACCGACAAAATCCTCAGGAGGAAGACATCTCAACACAGGCAATGGAGGCTCTAAAAATCTCCAAGAAGCACTGCCTCGACATCATCAACCTCATGATCTCCCTACTTGGGAACAGATAAAAACCCTTACATGGCACCCCACTCCAGTACTCTTGCCTGGAAAATCCCGTGGGTGGAGGAGCTTGGTGGGCTACAATCCATGGGGTTGCACAGAGTCAGACACGACTGAGCGACTTCACTTTTCACTTTCATGCATTGGAGAAGGAAATGGCAACCCACTCCAGTGTTCTTGCCTGGAGAATCCCGGGATGGGGGAGCCTGGTGGGCTGCTGTCTATGGGGTTGCACAGAGTTGGACACGACTGAAGCGACTTAGCAGCAGTAGCAGCAGCAAATCAAGCTGAAAATCTGGTTTCTCAACAGGGAATGCCTCAGAATCCAGAAAATATTTTTGTTGCTATGCTTGCTTTTGCTTCCCCTGCTCAAGCTGATTTGATTAATCATACATATTGGGCCTATGTACCTAACCCCCCTTTATTGCAGATTGTAGAATGGACTGATAAAGGACTGGTCGTATCCACCAATGACTCAGTACATATGCCCCCTCCTTGGAGCTTGGAGGGGCCCTCTCATCCTGAGGAAGAAGGAAGACTAATTAATATTTTTCTAGGTTATGAAATCCTTCCTTTATGCACCTGGTGGCTCAGAGGTTAAAGTGTCTTGCCTGCAACTCGGGAGACGTGGATTCGATTCCTGGGTCGGGAAGATCCCCTGGAGAAGGAAATGGCAACCCACTCCAGTATTCTTGCCTGGAGAACCCCATGGATGGAGGAGCCTGGTGGGCTATAGTCCACGGGGTCGCAAAGAGTCGGACACGACTGAGCGACTTCACTTTCACTTCACTTTCCAACAGAATTATGTATTAATGTTAGTTGACAAATGTGGGCTTTCGTTCTGCCTCCCAAAAACAACTTTTGTACATTGCTTGGACTGTTTATTACCCTATCTCTCTATGAGAACCATGTCAACACTACTAAAACTCTAGGAAAAGGACAAAAGTCATTATGCAAGGGGTTTACTTATAAGAACTTTAAATATACTCCTGTTTATTAGGACAGATGTCAAGCTGAATCAAGGAAATTAATGTTTGTGGACAATTACACCATTGTCGATTGAGGACCCCATGATATGTGGTTATCTAACTGCTTAGATGATATTAACAGCACTATATGTGATTATGCTACTCAAGTAGCACGGAAGGTTACCAAAACTACGATGGAACACTTCCATGACAAAGGACTTCTTGGCTGGCTTGATGGTGGAATGGCACCTCCTCGCCCTCAAATCATCCTCAATAAACGGATTGGGCCTGAACAATGGGACATCTAAAAACTTGCTGCAGGCACCAAAGAATTTGGAACTTGGACTGGATACTTCACAGGGACCAGTCGTAGTCATAATGACTATTCCTTTCATTATAATCATTCATATTTCACACAGTCTTATGTTCCCCTTCCTTTTGTTATAGCCATATGGAACTTAAAGTTCAATAAGTTCTGTAACTTTTATAGAATGCAAACTATATACTTGTCTTAACTTCTCTATTTTTATAAAAAAATGAATCCTTTTTGATTCTTCGATCTCGACATAATCTGTGGTTGCCAGTAGATCTCCAACTATCCTGGGAGGAGGGTCCCATGGCAGGACTTGCCTCCCGGTTACCCACTAAATTACTCCAGTAAGTAATCTAAACGATTCATTGGATGGCTAATTCTTGGCATTTTGGGATTAATAGCCATTTGCACTACTGCGACTGTAGCAGGCATCACTTTACAAACTTCAATTCAAACACAAAACTTTATTCAAAATTGGACCAAAGATGCTCATACTATGTGAGCCACTCAGGCTCAGATAGGTGAAAAAGTTCAAGATAAAATACAGGAACTGAGAACAGTCATCCAATGGGTCAGAGATCAATTAGTAGATTTACAAAAACAAGTATTACTAAAATGTGATTGGAATTCTACTCAATTTTGTATCACTCCTGTTCTGTTCAACTATAGTGCTTACAATTGGGAATAAATCAAATTTCACTTGCAAGGATGGAGGAGCTTGGTGGGCTACAGTCCATGGGTCGCAAAGAGTCGGACACGACTGAGTGACTTCACGTTCACTAAATGTACAATTATTACAAAAAAAAAAATCTTTAGAGCCTTGTCTAAGAGTCTACCCTCTTCCAACAATTTGGAAACTTTAGCTGAACAGCTAGCTGATTAATTATCTGGGCTAGACCCTTGAGGATGGTTCCAAAGCATTACTCATAGTATTGGGTCTGGAACTGTAACATTGATAATTGTCCTGGTAATTATATTTGTAATATACCGATGCCTTTTAACTAAAATTGTTCAAACTAAATAAACTCAGTTGGTCAAGGCCTTTTTCACAAAAATAATAAAAAGGGGGAATTGTTAGGGGACATTCAACTTTAAGGAATCCACATGTGCCAGAGTCCAGCTCCAGCAGCCAGGGGATCAGCCTGAAGGGATGAGAGGTGTCGGTGGGAAATGATGTAGCCTCTGACTCGAGGTATGGGACTACATGTTTATTTCAAGCATCAGGTTCTCTTTTATACTTTTTCAAAAGCATTAGGTCAGAGGTTTGACATTTTCAGTTCCCCCTCACCCAGATTATTGTCTCATTGTTGCCCTTCAAACAGAGTTCCTGCTTCAGTTGATTCTCTCAGAATCATGTTTACTTGTGATTACATTGTAACTCATGCTTATGTCTGGGCTGCATACCACATTCCTCAGTTTATTTCTTATCTTTCTAAATCCTGCTTGCCCTTAGTATCCGAAGCTCACTATCTCCTAAAAAGTCTTCTAACTATTCTTAATTATTCCTAAACCCTTGCCTGGAGAATCCCAGGGACAGGGGAGCCTGGTGGGCTCCCGTCTATGGGGTCGTACAGAGTCAGACACAACTGAAGCGACTTAGCAGCAGCAGCAGCAGCAGCAGCAGCAGCAGCAGCAGCAAACTCAGCAAACTTCCTTTGCCATAAACATTTCCTTCACAAACAAGTCTCAGGTAACAGTACTTCCCATGGCCTCAAGCTGTGGCCTATGTGCTCATCCTAGGACATTATTTGTAAAAATCCTTGAACAAATGTCAATGGTTACCTTATAGATTATTTTCTGGGCACAACTGCAGAAGGCTTTGTGCTTTCTCACACTTCTCTCAAGAACAATAAGCACCTTAACCTTCTTTCCAGCCAACTCAACTGAAAGAAGGAAGAAACAAGTCAGAATCACAAGAGCTAACTCCTTCATCCTGGGTCTATGCCTGCAGAATGAGGAGAGAGGGCTGGGGCCATGCCTCCATTTTGTCAGTAATGCCTAACGCAGCTCCTGACACACATGTTGTTTTCTTCTTTTGCATGCTGTTTCTCAAGGGCCCTCTGTTCCTTATCAGTTCCTGGAAAAGAGGAATAAGCAGAGCTGCATGCAGTTCTCAGGACTGAGGTCATGAGACAGAGTGCATGCATGGATTCCCTTCAATGACCTTTTACTTTAATGTAATCTATTCAATCACGTCCCTATTACTCAGGATATGGATTGTCTTCTGGCCCCTGTGACAATTGTTATTCACCTAGTGTCACGGTCTTTGTAGGCCGGGACCTGGGGACTGGAGCTGACAAGAATAAGGACGTAGGGGAACCAAGTCTTGAGTGAAACAAGGGTGCTTTATTTGCAGAAAAGCATATTTATATATCTTCATACAAGGCAGCTTTAGGCAGTAAAAAAATTGAGCAAAAACATAACCAAGCAAATAACAACCTTCAAAGGGCCAGAAAGCATTCCATATCCTGAGTAAGAGGGGAATAACTGAGTAGACTTCCTCGGTGGCTCAGACGGTAAAGTGTCTGCCTACGATGCGGGAGATGCAGGTTTGCTCCCTGGCTGGGGAAGATACCCTGGAGAAGGAAATGTCAACCCAATCCAGTACTCTTGCCTGGAAAATCCCATGGATGGAGGATCCTGGTACGCTATGGTCCATGGGGTCACAAAGAATCGGACACGACTGAGCCACTTCATTTTCACTTTCAAGGTCCCTGAAGGGAGTCACTGAAAGGAATCCAAGCAGGTGCCCTTTCTCATGATCTCAGTCCTAAGAACTGCTTGCAGCTCTGTTCATTCCTGTTTTCCAGGAACTGATAAGGAATAGAGAATCCTTGAGAAATGGCACACAAAAGAAAAGAATAACATATTGGATCCCTTAAAGCTGAACATTCCCTGACAGCCTAGTTTTGTTTTTGCTCAACTTTATTTTTGCTGCTTAAAGCTTTCTTGTATGGAGATATATGAAGCACATGCTGCTACAAATAACGTATCTTTGTTTCTCTTGAGACTTGGGTCCCCTGTGTCCTTCTTTTTGTAGACTCCAGTCCCCAGGTGCCAGTCTATAAAGACCGTGACAACTCACTCTCCAGGCTGAGTTGATACAGTCTTTCTTCCTGATATCAATCTTCTTAACAGTATTAATGTCCAGTATACATATCACAGGGTACATTTCTGAAAGACTTTGCTATAGCCTTTGTGGACATGAAGATATCTTCCTTACACAGCAGACCCTCAGACTACCATTTAAATAATGTAGCTGAATTGGATATAATTCATTTACATTATTCTTGGTTAATGCTAATCTCATAAAGTCTCCTAAAGTAATTAACGCTGGAATTTTGCCAGGGATCCATGTCAAGCTTTTCAGCCTAATTCCACAGTTCATCTCTCTCTCTCTCTCTTTTTAGTTTTTGAAAATTTGGATATTTGCCAATCTCAGTCAAGAGTCACACTTCTTAAAAATGGCCTTCAGGGGCCCTGTGGTCAATCTACCTGCCATTGGTATTTTGAATCCTTATAGCCATTTTATTTGGGTATGAAGACTTGCACTCATTTAAGGCAAGTAGTTATTCTTTCATTATGTCCTTGTATGTCCCGAAATTTACTTTCCTCATATTAATGTTTGTCCTACCATTCCCAATTTGAAGATCACTATCCTTGATGGAGAAACAGAAGCCTGATTGGTGTTAAGTAATTCTATAGACCCTCTTCTGTCTGTTGAAATTACTAAATTCATTTCCAGGGTCTTTTTAAAAAAGTCAGCAAATATTTCAGTCTTACAAAACAATGATATAAGAAACACTTAACATCTATCTTAAGACATAAATATTACAGATATAATTATATCCCCTGGTCTACTCTTCTCCAATTCCTCTCCTTTTCCTTTCAGGTTAGCTACTACCTTGATATTGATGTTGTTATTTCAAAGCATGTTTAAATATTGTTAGTACATATGTGGGTAGCCATAAACATTTTATAGTATAATTTATCTCTTTTGTTAATTTTATACATATAGTTTCACTCTGTACATATTTAAGTTTGAAAGGCTTGATTTGATTTAGGTTCAGTATTTTTGGCAAGAACACTTCATAGGGGTTATTATGGACTTTGTACATGCTCAGCTTCATGATTCTGAGATTTATCCTTAATGAAAAAATTATCTTTAGCTCATTTGTCTTATGTCACAGGTATTTTTCATTTTCCTTCCAATAATCTTGTTCATTATTCTGATTATTTTTCCAGTTCAGCTCAGAATTCAGCAAGTATTTGTTTTTAGTCTTTGAGTTTATGGATTTCATTTTGTTTATATTGGCTGTCTTTTTGAAATCATTTTCTTGGAGTTTCCCCTTCTAAAACGATTATGTCCCATAACTTTATGCTAGCCAATTCATATTCCAGTGTAAGAAGGGACAATCTAAAAAGTATTTGCAATTTCCTCAAATTTTTAAATATAACTTTTGTGCTTACTTACATATGTTAAATATTTTCTGTCCAAGTTTCTACTGCTATTCATTACACTGAAACATAACGTAAGGAAAATATAGAAAAGATAACATTTTAGAAATATAATATTTTGGAAAATACAGCATATGTTACTTATAATGTATGCTTGCGAGTTTTCATGATCCCTAAATTGTAACATATTTCAATGTATGTGACACATAGTTCTCTTTTAAATAAAGTTACCAATAAGAAGCAAATACTTATATTAGTAAATGATGCTTTGCGGCAATAGCTTTGCAGAATCATTTCAATTCATTCATTTAACAAGAATTTCTTCAGCAACTGTTCTAAGAGTTTGGTTTACATAAATAAACAAAGATCTCTGCCTGGTGGAGCTTCAGTTCAGTTCAGTCGCTCAGTCGTGTCCGACTCTTTGCGACCCCATGAATCGCAGCACGCCAGGCCTCCCTGTCCATCACCAACTCCCGGAGTTCACTCAGACTCACGTCCATCGAGTCCATGATGCCATCCAGCCATCTCATCCTCTGTCGTCACCTTCTCCTCCTGCCCCTAATCCCTCCCAGCATCGGAGTCTTTTCCAAGGAGTCAACTCTTCGCATGAGGTGTCCAAAGTACTGGAGTTTCAGCTTTAGCATCATTCCTTCCAAAGAACACCCAGGACTGATCTCCTTCAGAATGGACTGGTTGGATCTCCTTGCAGTCCAAGGGACTCTCAAGAGTCTTCTCCAACACCACAGTTCAAAAGCATCAATTCTTCGGCGCTCAGCCTTCTTCACAGTCCAACTCTCACATCCATACATGACCACAAGAAAAACCATAGCCTTGACTAGACGGACCTTAGTCGGCAAAGTAATGTCTCTGCTTTTGAATATCCTACCTAGTTTGGTCATAACTTTTCTTCCAAGGAGTAAGCGTCTTTTAATTTCTTTTGGAGCTTACATTCATGTAATTCTGATTAACTCGGTGCTCCATTTTCTTTCGTTGTTTTCCCTCTTCACACGCTGAAGAAAATCAGTTTCATATTTAAGCTCATCTGTTCTCCACGTGGCATCAGTTCCAATCTAGTAAGCAGGGACTGGGACCGTCCAACTTCTTAGGGTTTGCAGCCTTGGACCAAAGAGAAGAATCCTCCGGAGGTCCTAGAAGGGCGAGCCGCGCATTACCATAGAGACCGCGGACTGGAAAGGCACTATCTGCACTTCCGGGCTCAGGCCCTAGACTCTGAGGTAAGGATGGGGATTTTTCTGGCCTGTTCTGAGGAGGTCCTTCGCCTTCTTCGGCCCCACCGCGGCGAAGACAGGACCGGCAAGACCCGGGAAGATGCGGTTGTCGCGAGGCAGGTCTGTTAGGCCCTTTCCGGGATTCTGGCAGGAGCCTCTTTCTGGCCTCCTGGGGCTGGGCCGGCGACCTGAGGTGGGATGGGATGTAGGAGGTCCTGCCTGCTGAAGCCTATTTTATCTTCTAGTCATGTTTCCATCCCTACCCCCACCCCACCCCCTTGCTCGTCCTTCTTTAGGCTATTCTTTAATATTACAATTAAAATTTTTTTATTTGGCAAACCGGTTTAGTATTTATTTTGAGTCAGACCTTGGTTCTAAGTGCAGTATATGCATTAACTCCTTTAATTCTCAAACAATCCAATGAGGTAAGTATTATCACTCCCCCAGTTTTTAGATAAGCAACTTGAAGCCTAGGTATACTAAAAACTTACCTACAGTCGCATAGCTGCTAAGGTGAGAAAAAAAAAAAAACTAAACGATATGGTGCTATTGACCTCAACACTAGTTTCCTCACGAATTCTGAATCTCTGATTAGAGCTTTAACTTCCTCTTTGCCACTTTCTTTCCCGTCAGGCTGTTCGGTTCTTCTGTGAGTTTTGTTGATGTGGTATTGCTCCTATTCATGACGTTCCCTCTCTCTCTCTTTTTTTCACCTGCCCTTTTCTTTCAGGCCAGTAACCTAAAATGCAGAGTGGAGCTTCTAAACTTCACTGGTCTCTAAAGCCAGTCTGCCAGTGGACAAAAAATGCAGAGCGGCTCCTGCCCCTTGGCTCAAAATATCAGTTACTGGGAGAAGGCAGTTATTTTGGTGGGGTTCACAGGGATTTTGCTCCCTTGAGGAGGTCTATCCTGAGCAGCAGGCCTTGGATGACCTACCTGGAGAGAGACGGTACTGAATATGGTTACATGATTCACTTAGTAGAGAGATGGTCACAGGAGTGGTGGGAGATGGAGAACCAGATCTGGATGGAGAAGAATGGGTAAGGGGAGGCCAGGGGAGAGAAACAATGAATGATGTGATTTTCTTAATGGTTAAAGAAAATACTGACAAAATGCTTCATTTGAGATTCTCCCTTAACTGCTTTGTAATTGACTGTATTGATGGTCTTTAAAGTTGCATGCTTTTCTAGGAAAGATTGTGTATTGTTTGTCTTTTCCTAAAATGGAATGAAACTTGGATTTTCCTTTTCACTGTAATCCACAGAGACTGCTCTTTTATATCTTTACTGGGATTTTAATTTTAACATGTAAATAATCCTTAAAAAAATTATTTATTTGGCTGCACGAGGTTTTAGTTGTGGCATGTAGGATCTTTGCTGCAGCATGGGAACTTCTAGCTGTGGCATGTGGAATCTTGTTCCTTGACCAGGGATTGAACCTGGACCCCTGCCTTAGGGGCACAGTATCTTAGCCACTGGACCTGGCTTTTGAGTCACTGTTTACTCAACACTGGCCCATAGTCATCCAGCCTGAAAATATTATTCCTTTTTCTTGAATCCTGCAAAAGAGAGGTGGGGAGCTAGCAGTCATCTTTCTGCTTATGAGGTGAATTTTGGTGGAAAAGGAGCATACCTTAAAAATGATGGTACCAAGAGCTGATTTTTAGTTGTTACACATATGACTATTAACAACAACAAAAAAAAATCGACCCAAGTGAACACTGGGCTGTACTATACCTGATATATCTATGGGAGGAGAGGCCAACCTTCCGTTTAATAACACCAGCTTTCCCTGTCAGCGCCTTGTACACCTGGAGCAGATGCTAAACAATTTATTTATTTATTTACTTAATTCATGCGTTCATTCACACATTTGTTGAGAGTATTTGAAGTGCCAGGTAATGATTCTGGTACCAAGTATGGTACCTCAAGATACTTCAGTCTGGTTGGTGAAACAGACTAGAAAATCTGTGATAACAATCCAGTGTGATAAACACTTTGATAGAAGCAGGTACAGGGTGTTGTGGGAGTAGGATCAGAGGTAAAATGGGAATAAAATATATGGCTTAAAAATTTTTGGCTTTATGTTGGAGTATATATATAGGGTATATCAGAGAAAAGGATTTGAGAAGCATTGTGCTAGACTGAGATTTTTGAGGTAAGAGACTGGAGTAATCCCTAAAACATCATGAGATATGATTTGTGTTTAATAAGTATTTGTTGTATGAACACTGAAAAAGCCCATGTATAAACTGGTCTCTATTTCAGGTGTTGGTGCTATGTCTGCAGTCTATAGACAGCAGCATTGCATAATAGACAGTTGACAGTTGAACAGCATAGGTTTGAAGTGTGTGGGTCCACTTACATGCATTTCTTTTTTAAAAACATACTACATGATTTATGGGAGGATATAGAACTTCGAATATGGAGGGTGGACTGTAAAATTACAAGCAGATTTTTTTAAATGAGTAATATTCCATTATATATATAGCCATTCGTCTGTCAATGGACATTTAAATTGTTTCCATGTCTGGGTTATTATAAATAGTACTAATATGAACATGGGGTGCATATATCTTTTTGAATTATAGTTTTGTCCAGATATACACCCAGAAGTGGGATTGCTGGATCACATGGTAGTTCTATTTTTCTTTTCTGTTTTTTTCTGTCGTTTTTTCAGGAACCTCCATACTGTTTTCCATAGTGGCTGTACTAACTTACATTCTCACCATCAGTAGAGAAAGATTCCCTTTTCTCCACACCCTCTCCAGTATTATTTGCAGACTTTTAAATGATGGCCATTCTGACTGGTGTGAAGCGGTACCTCGTAAATTTTTTTTTTGTTATTTATTTTGACCACATCATGCAATATATGGGATCTTAGTTGCATATGATAAAACTGGTGTCCCCTGTGTTGGGAACATGGAGTCTTAACCACTGGACCACCAAGGAAGTCCCTACATGTGGATTTTTGACTGAGCAGAGGGTCAGCACCCCTAACCCCCATGTTGTTCAACTATACTGTGCTTATATTTGGGCTTCCCAGATGGTGAAGAACTCGCCTGTCAATGCAGGAGACACAGAGTCCATCCCTGGGTTGGAAAGATCCTCTGGAGGAGGGCATGGCAGCCCACTCCAGTTTTCTTGCCTGGAGAATCCCATGGACAGAGGAGCCTGGAAGGCTATGGTGTTGGGTTGCAAAGAGTTGGAAACGACTGAAGTGACTTAGTACGCATGTGCTTATTCTGAGGATACGGTAAGTCCCCTACAGATGAACAAGTTCCATGAACAAGTTCTGTTCTGAGAGTGTGTTTGTAAGTCCAGTTGTTCATAAGTCCAACAAAGTTAGCCTGGGTACCCAACTAACTACATATTCAATCGACTGTTTAGTACTGTACAATAATAGGTTTATAATACTTTTCACACAAATAATATATAACAAAAAATAAAACACTTTAAATCTTATAGTACAGTACCTTGGAAAGTACAGTAGTAAATTACAATAGCTGGCTTACAGGGGCTGGCATCTGTTGAGTCCAGCTCGACAGCACAGGTTCCTGAAAGCACCGCGCAACGAAAGAATGAGAAACACTCAAGAAAGTTACAGCGGGGATCAGAGGACCAACACCACCCTGAAGTGAAGGTGCCCAAACTGATCTCAAGTCTGCTTTACTATACTTTTTGAGACTTGCTTGTATGTGTTTATATGAGCATAGCAGGCCATGTGGCCTTCAGTGATAATACTATGCAGTTAACATTTAACATTTTTGTATCCCTGTTTTTCTGCCTGAAGGACAAAGACCCAGTTAATCTTTATGTGCCTCCCAGCCGTCAAAGATAGGAACAATCTGTTGATGGCTTTCCATCCCCAGGCGTGCATCCTGCTTGCAAGATGTTTTTTGTTCCTTCTTGGATTCTTTCAGGAGTCACATACTGAGTCATGTCCTCTCAGCAAGATTGTTTAATTTTTTTGCCAGGCCTTTTAGTAGGCCTGTCTCCTACAGGCATTGAGTGAACAGGCAAGAACTACTGACTGGAGATGGGAGAGGATGTGGGAAATGGTAGAGCTGAAGGATTGTCAGCAATAGGAGATAGAGCAGGCTGCAGTTTCACTCACACCTGACATTGATGGCACATGTTCTGGTTCTGGTTCGTTGCTTTATTCAGTTCTGTCTACTTTCTTGAAAAATGATTCCATGTCTGCGTCATAGCTTTTTTTCTTGTCATAGATGACACAGTGGCACTGGATTGCATTCTGAATGACTGCTGCAACCTTTGTAAAACATTCTACATTTGAGTCCTATGCTTCAAAAACTAACAATGCCTTCTTAGAATCCCCTTGCCATTTCCTGTTTTGAATGTCTTCAGTTTTTGAGTTATTTCTTCCTCTTGTCTTTGTCCTTTCTCTGGGCACATTCACATCTTTGAAGATTCACAACTTGAAGGTTTGTATGTCGGGGACTTCCTGTAACTTTATTTTGAATTTTGATGAAGAAATTATTCCTAGAATAGGTAGAATCTATGCCAGAAAGTCTACGTATTCTTTACATTCTTGTTTGGGAGACAAAACAAATATATGACCTAATTAGCTAAGATTTAACAAAATAGTGTGTACAGCAACTCATGTACTAGTACACAATGAACAGTAATTTTTAAGAACTCAGAGACAAACTCAGTCCTTGTATGACAAAGGTTGGATTGAGTTAATTGGGAGGTTTCCTATAGGAGGGCTGTTTAGTGACTTATATAGAGAAGAGGAGTTCAGAGATATAGTTTGAAAGAAAATACTGAAAATAACCTAGCATTCAAAAGAGAATGTATTCAAAGTGAGATGTGTGACATTCAGTTCAGTTCAGTTCAATTCAGTTGCCCAATCGTGTCCGACTCTTTGCGACCCCATGAATTGCAGCACGCCAGGCCTCCCTGTCCGTCACGGACTCCCGGGGTTCACTCAGACTCACTTCCATCGAGTCAGTGATGCCATCCAGCCATCTCATCCTCTGTCGTCCCCTTCTCCTCCTGCCTCCAATCCCTCCCAGCATCAGAGTTTTTTCCAAGGAGTCAACTCTTCACATGAGGCGGCCAAAGTACTGGAGTTTCAGCTTTAGCATCATTCCTTCCAAAGAACACCTAGGACTGATCTCCTTCAGAATGGACTGGTTGGATCTCCTTGCAGTCCAAGGGACTCTCGAGAGTCTTCTCCAACACCACAGTTCAAAAGCATCAATTCTTCAGCACTCAGTCTTCTTTACAGTCCAACTCTTACATCCTTACATGACCACAGGAAAAACCATAGCCTTGACTAGACGGACCTCTGTTGGTAAAGTAATGTCTCTGCTTTTGAATATGCCATCTAAGTTGGTCATAACTTTTCTTCCAAGGAGTAAGACTCTTTTAGTTTCATGGCTGCAATCACCATCTGCAGTGATTTTGGAGCCCCCCAGAATTAAAGTCTGACATTGTTTCCACTGTTTCCCCATCTATTTCCCATGAAGTGATGGGACCGGATGCCATGATCTTCGTTTTCTGAATGTTGAGCTTTAAGCCAACTTTTTCACTCTCCTCTTTCACTTTCATCAAGAGGCTTTTTAGTTCCTCTTCACTTTCTGCCATAAGGGTGGTGTCATCTGCATATCTGGGGTTATTGATATTTCTCCCAGCAATCTTGATTCCAGCTTGTGTTTCTTCCAGTCCAGCATTTCTCATGATGTACTCTGCATGTAATTTAAATAGGCCTGGGCTAAACAGATTCCTTGAGTTGCTCTTCTTCATGAGCCTCCTTGGTGGGATCACTGCAAATGTAACCTGTCTTTTAGTCTCATTTTTTTTAGTTTGGATATTTTGAGGTTATGAAAAAATCCCTTTTTATGTGCCTAAGATTTTCCATTTTATTTTACCATGTATTTTATTTCCTTTTGTTTTCTTCTTCAACTCATTTTCATTTTCCTTTATCTTTCTTGGATAGCTCTCTCCTGGTGTTTCTTAATTTTGTCTGTTGTCATGTCCCTAATATTTAAACAATGTTTAGGCTTAGAAAATGCCTCACTGTAGCTCATTTTTCTTCTTCCATATAATCACCATCCATTTTCCCCCCACATGAGTGCAATAAACAAGTGACATTTTCTTTTTCCTCCCTCCTTTCTTCTTTTCCTCTTTTCTCCTTTCTTCTTCTTCTTCTTCTTCTCTCTCTCTCTATTTTAGTGTCCAGTGATAAGACCAGGATTGGAGGTAGGGAATCAACTGAAAAACTGTCTTTTGAAAATGAGAAGTGACAAAGGGTCATCTTGACAAATACTCACAAAAATCAAAGTGGAAAATCTACAGAAACACTGAAGGATAAGAATAGAAATTCTAGGAAGCTGAAAGACAAAGGTAAGAAAATCCTCATTTCAGAACAGAAAGATAAGGATTTAGAGGAAGGCTTGCACATAAGCTCAGAATATGCCGGGTATGAGAAAATTTCAAATGGGAACAGTTTCTTTGAGTGTAGTACAGGTTGTAAAGGGCTTCCCTGGTGGCGCAGAGGGTAAAGTGTCTGTCTGCAATGCAGGAGATTCCGGTCTGATTCCTGAGTTGGGAAGATCCCCTGGAGAAGGAAATGGTAACCCACTCCAGTACCTTGCCTGGAAAATCCCATGGATGGAGAAGCCTGGTAGGCTACATACAGTCCACGGGGTCGCAAAGAGTCAGACATGACCGAGTGATTTCACTTCACTTTACAGGTTGTGAAAACATTTGTCAGTAGTCAGATGTTGTTCTCCATGAGAAAATGCATGCCAAAGAGAAACTGAATGTGTTGAATATGGAAAAGCTTTCAAGGTGATTCAGCCCTCACTGTACATAAAAGAATCCATACTGGGGAGAAACCTTGCAGATATGAAAGTGTGGGGGAACGCTTTCAGCTGAAACTCTGCCCTAATCCAACACTATAAAGAATCTACAGTGGGGAGAAACTGTATGTGTGACTAGTGTTACAAAGCCTTTGTTGGGAGCTCAGCTCTATTTAATAAACACAGGAGAATTCACACTGGAGGGGCACCTATGAATGCGAGGACTGTGGGAAATCCTTTAAGAAAAGCTCAACCCTATCTAAACACCACTGAATCCATAATGGGGAGAAACCCTTTGAATGTAATGAAAGTTGGAAGACCTTCAGTAGCAGGTTAGTCCTTTCTCAGCATAAAAGGATACACAGTGGAGGGAAATCCTCTGAGTGCAGTGACTGTAGGAAAGCCCTTAAGACCAAGAGCTGCCTTACCATGCACCAGAAAATCCACTGTGGGGAGAAGTCTTATGAGTGCTCTGACTGGCAGTCCCAGTTTAGACACTACCTTACAGTGCATCAGAGGATCCACACTGGAGAGAAGCTCTGTGAATGTGCAGAAGTGGGAAGATCTTCAAGTAGGAGTCCAGACTTTACCAAATGCAAAAGAATCCACATTGGAGAAAGAGAAAAACCCTACCAGTGTGCTGAGTGTGGGAATGCTTTCAGTTGCAGATCTGACATCAAATATAATTTACTATGGGGAGAAGCCATATGGTTGTAACCTGTGTGGGAAGGCTTTGGGTGGGAAGTCATCTTACTGAACACAAAAGAACCCACAATGGGGAGAAGCCTTATGAGTGTCAAGTGTGTGGAAAAGCCTTCAGTTATAGCTTAGGCCTAAGGCACCACAGAAGAGTACATATTGAGGAGAAACCCTTTGGATGTAGGAAGACCTTTCATCTGAGCTTAGAACATAATGTACATCTATGAGTCCATATAGGAAAGAAACCATATAAATGTGAAAAGTATGAGAAAGCTTTTAGAGTGAATACAGATCCCAGTGAACGTAAGAATGCATATTGCAGAGAAACTTTCTGAGTGAAAGTAAAAACTTAAGTCCAGTGTTATTTTCTCAGCCATATCTGTATTTACCTCCCTGTAACATTTGATACCAAGGAACCCTTATTTTGGGGGGGAACTTAACCTTATTTAATATTGTATCCTGCCTCTTGGTATTCTCAGTTGCTTTTATCCTACCCTATTTTTTCCCATGCCTCTTAATAACTTCTAATACATACTTCATTTATAATGTTTATTATGTATATTATCCCTTTCCTTGAATATAAACTCCGTGAGGACAAAAAACTTAGTCACTTGTTTACTGATATATTCAAGGTCACTAGAACCTTGTCTGGTAAATATGGTGGGGGGTGGGGGAACAGTAAGATATTTTTTGATTGGAATGATTGGTTTCCATCATATGCTTTTTCAGGGTTGCCGTTCAATGTTTACAACTGTTCCTTTCCTCTTGCTTTTGCTGACTCCTTTTGGTTCCCTTGTTCTAAGTTGTGGCTGAGTATCATGCTCTATTCTTTAGGCAAGTGGTCTTAATTGTATCTTCTGACCCTCACTCCAATCCTGTTAAACTAAATGATGCTCTGCTATCATCTCTGTGTCAGCAGTATGTTTACATAAACCAAACACATGGTATTTCTGTATTCATGGGGTCATTTCAAGGCAGATGGTGGAATGGGAAAAATAAATACCTATGTTTATACCACTCTCTTGAAAGTTGTCTTCCTTTTTTTTTTCTCAAGAAGACATGCAGATCATGTTAACGCTATATTTAAAATATATCCTGAATACATTTCTCACTGTCTCCATTTAGATCATGTCACACTGGTCTCCCTACAGGATAGATGCAGACAGACTACAGAGCAGTCAATCAGATTATTTGAACATGCAAATCAGGTGCCGTCAAAATTCTCCAGTGGCTTCCCATCACTCCCCAGTTTTATAAAATATTTTTGTCATATTTACTTTGCCTCTCTGAACCATTTGGAAATGAGTTGAAGATATCATGATACTTACCTCTAAATACTCCAGAATGCTTTCCTGACAATAGTGGCATTCTTTTTCATAGTCACAATACCATTATCATACTCAAGAAAATTACTGATTCAATAATACATCTAACATCCAATCCACATTCAAATTTCCCCATTATCCTCCAAAGTCTTATAGCTGTTTTTTCTGGCACCATCAATCAGAATTCAATTAAGGTACACACATTGCAGTAGTTGTGTTTCTTTAGTCTAATTTAGAACTATGTGGAAATGGCAACCCACTCCAGTATTCATTCCTGGGAAATCCCATGGACAGAGGAGCCCAGTAGGCTACAGTCCATGGGGTCACAGAGTCAGACATGACTTAGTGACTGAACAACAACAATGCTGTCTAATGCAACGATGTCTAACAGAGTAGACTCTAGTCACGTGTAACTACTGAGCTGAATGCTATTAATGTGATTGAGATGTACTGTCAGTTAAAATCCACACTAGTTTTGATTTTGTACAGAAAAAAGATATCTCAGTTTTTGTACTGATCACATATTGAAATAATATTTTAGATATATGAATTAGTTAAATGATTAAAATTTCAGGTATTCATTTAAATCTTTTAAAAAATGACTGCAAGAAAACTTAAAATACTTATATGACTTACATTTATTGCTTCTGTGGTATTTCTTTTGGATATGTGGAACTAGAACAAATCACTCAACTTTTCTTTCATGGGAGAAGGCAATGGCACCCCACTCCAGTACTCTTGCCTGGAAAATCCCATGGATGGAGGAGCCTGGTTGGCTGTAGTCCATGGGGCTGCTAAGAGTTGGACTCTACTGAGTGACTTCACTTTCACTTTTCAGTTTCATGCATTGGAGAAGGAAATGGCAACCCACTCCAGTGTTCTTGCCTGGAGAATCCCAGGGATGGGGGAGCCTGGTGGGCTGCCGTCTATGGGGTCACACAGAATTGGACACGACTGAAGCGACTTAGCAGCAGCAGCAGCAGCAGCACTGATTATTTAAATAAAAAGTTGAGGCAATCTGATTTATAGAAAATGGGTCCCCACCTCTCAGATCTAATGCTTGATGATCTGAGGTGAAGCTGATGTGATAATAATAGAAATAAAGTTCAGAATAAATGAGCTTGAACCGTTGCAATCCTCCTGCCCCCTGCCCCCTGCCCCTGAGTCCATGGAAAAATCGTGGCTTCTATGAAACCTACCCCTGGTGCTAAAAAGATTGGGGACAGCTGTTATAGAACCACCCTACATTCTGAATGATCACTTTCAGAATATAGTACGTGAAGTATAAGGCCTCTCATTTTAGCTCTGTCCCTGTAGAAATAATCTACAGTTCTGCCACTTGCTTTACACCGAGTTTCTTGCTGTTTGGCAAACACGTGAAACATATCTTTTGCAATTCCTGGGAATTCTCTTTCCTATATTTTTTTGCAAGACTGACTCCCTTACTTCATTTAGGTCTCTGCTCACATATCACACACTCAGACCTTCCTGACCATCCTTTCTAAATAGCACTTCCCATGATTGTTTCCCCTTACCCTGCTTTGCCTTTCTTTTTAAAATTTCACCTTTATTGAAGTATAAAATTGTAGAATATTTAAAGTGTACATTGTGATTTGATATGTATTATGCATTATGAAAGGATATCACCCTCTTCCCCACCCATCTAGTTAATACACCATCACCTCACATATTTATTCTTTTAGGGAGAGTGAGAACATTTAAGTTCTCTCAATAAATTTCAACTATAAAATACAATGTTATCGGCTGTAGTCACTGGGTTTTACATTAGATCTTCAGATGTTATTTTTCTTATAGTTGAAGTTTGTAACCATTTCCCTCCCCTCCTTTTTGGTCACACCATGTGGCTTGTGGGATCTTATTTTAAAACCAGGGATTGAACTCAGGTCTATGACAGTGAAAGCACTGAATCTAACCACTGGACTGGCAAAGAATTCCCCTGGTAACCTTTTATAAATCTTTCTCTATTTCTCCATTCCCTAGCCCCTGTCGACCATTTTTCTACTCTTTTTTTCAATTCCACATATAAGTGATACCATGAAGTATTTGTTTTTCTCTGGCACGTTTCACTGAAGGTCCATCCATATTTTCACAAATGGCAGGATGCCGTTCTTTCTCATGGCTGAGTAATATTCCATTATATATTCTACATCATATATACCACATCTTCTTTATCCATTCATACCTGTTGATTGGCACATAAGTTGTTTCCATATTGTGGCTATTGTGAATAACACTGCAATGAAAATGGGAGTGCAGATATAATTTTGAGTTCTGTTTTCATTCCTTTGGATATATACCCAGAAGTGGGATTCCTGGGTCATATGGTACTTTTAATTTTTTGAGGAACTCATTATACTTTTAAAAATAATGTTTTATACCAGTTTACATTGCTGCTAGTAGTGTATAGGGTTCCCTTTTCTCTATATCCTTATTAACACATGTTATTTGTATTGGCTTTTTAATAATAGTCATTTTGACAGGTATGAGGTGATATTTCATTGTGGTTTTAATTTGCATTTTCCTGATGACTAGTGATGTTGGGCATCTTTTCATGTACCCTTGGCCATTTGTAGGTATTCTTTGGAAAAATATCTATTCAGGTACCCAGTCCATTTTAAAATTGGATAATTGCTTTTTTGCAATTGAGTGCGTGAGTTCCTTATAGATTTCATATATTAACCTCTTAGTTAAATATATGTTTTACAGAGATTTTCTACTATTTCATAGGTTGTCTTTGCATTTTGTTTTTAAACTGTGCTTTTGGTGTCATATCCAAAAAAAAAAAACCACATTTATTTCCTGTAATGTTTTCCTCTAGGAGTTTTATGGTCAGGTCATGAAATTTCAGTCTTCATTTAATCCTTTTCTGAGTGAATTATTGTGAGAGATGTAATACTTTGAGTTAAGTATTGTGAGAGGTCTAGTTTCATTCTTTTGCATGTGGCTATCTAGTTTTTCCAGCATTATTTATTCAAAAGACTGTCCTTTGGTCATTGCATGGTTTTGGCTTCTTTATTGTAAATTAAGTATCTGTATATGTATGAGCTTATTTCTAGGCTTTCTATTCTTGTTCCATTGATCTGTGTGTCTGTTGTTATTCCAGTACCATATAGTTTTGATTACTGTGGCTTTGTAGTATAGTTTGATATCAGGAAGTGTTATGCCTTCTAGTTTGTTTTTTCAAAATTGGTTTGGCTATTTAGATTCTTTATGGTTCCACACAAATGTTGGATTGTTTCTTCTATTTCTGTGAAAAATGCCATTGGAATTTTGATAGTGATTGTATCGAATCTGTAGATTACCTTGGGTGGTAGTATGGGTATTTTAACAATATTAGTTCTTATGATCTATTCTTGAGAATATTCATGGGTGTTTGAGAATGTGTGTTTTGCTATTCTCGGATGGAATGTTTTATAAATGTTAAATCTGGTTTAGTGCATAGTTTAAGTCCAATTTACACACAGAGAGTTGAGGGTGAGGTTTGAGGTACTTTTAGATTTTTTTTTCTTTTTGCTAATAGATTCAGAAAAGAGTAAGTCCATCCTTGTCAATTGCTTCTGATACTCTTCCCATATGAGATTCTTAATGGACTTATATAAACAAAATAATAGTTGAACAGAACTAATTACAATAGTTAATATTTATTGAGAACTTTAATTACAGACTATATTAAACACTGTGTGAGACATTTTTCTTAATCTTCTGTGTGGCAATGAATAGAACTACTCAAAAGTGATCCTGAGATGTCACTCTAGGTTGCCTAGGAAAGGAGCTAGCTGGAACTGGGGTTTCCCCCTCTTCCTGGAGGGAAGGGGTGCACTTAAACTCAGTTTTCCACTAGACCAGTGCCTTACACTCCCTAACAGGATAGGCTCCAACTTTCCAGGTATCCATGGTTTTCAGGTTCCAGGCAGCTGGCCTTCCTCAAACTTTGGCGTCGAAACCCAAACGCCAGGCAACCAAGTAGTCTTGATGTCTCACTAAGAAGTAGAATTCAAGTTTACCTTTTGAGAAGATAGAGCAGTTGTGTCAGGACTAGAACAACTTGACCCTGGTGCTGATTCTCCTCTCCCTGAGGTTATGAGAGGGTGGAAGTAATTTGCCTCTTGTTCCTGACTGTTGGTTTCCTGTGTTTCCCCAATAAATCTTGTTCTTTGGTTCTCACTGTGTGATGTTGCTGTATTTATCCTAATGCCTGTTGCACCGCATTCTTGCAGCAAATTTATGAATTAGAGATGCTGGGGATATCAAGAAGATGTGGGTAGAGTTTGCCATCTTCTCGGGAAAGAGTGTAATTAATTATAAAAGTGTGTGTGTGTGTGTGTGTGTGTGTGTGCGCGCGCGCGCGTGTGTGCGTGTATCTGGCGAACTGGGTGCAGGTTGGAGAATTGGTTTATGAAGATCGGGATCCCAAATGAAAAAGAGAGCAAAGTGATCTGGGCCTCAAGAACCTCATGCCCAAGCAAATTCGGCCAGAGTTAATGGGGTGCAGGTCCTCTGATGAAGATGGGTGAATTTCAAACTGGAAAATTTGGAAACAAAAATCTGCCACTAAAGGAGACTGAAGGCCAGGCTCACTGGTACAGAATTGTTATGGAAAAGCAAAGCGGAGAGTCAATTTCCTTATAAGAACCGCTGTGACCTCCTTAGCTCTTTTTTATTTTATTTTTTACTTTATAATAGAAAGTGAAAGTGAAGTCGCTCAGTCGTGTCCGACTCTGTGCGACCCCATGGACTGTAGCCTACCAGGCTCCTCCGTCCATGGGATTTTCCAGGCAAGAATACTGGAGTGGAGTGCCAGTGCCTTCTCCAATATTGTATGGCAAAACCTCCTTAGCTTTATTAGAATGTCAGTGCTTATATCAGTCCTTCTGAAGGAGATCAATCCTGGGATTTCTTTGGAAGGAATGATGCTGAAGCTGAAACTCCAGTACTTTGGACACCTGATGCGAAGAGTTGATTCATTGGAAAAGACTCTGATGCTGGGAGGGATTGGGGGCAGGAGGACAAGGGGACGACCCAGGATGAGATGGCTGGATGGCATCACGGACTCGATGGAGGTGAGTCTGAGTGAACTCCGGGAGATGGTGATGGACAGGGAGGCCTGGCGTGCTGCGATTCATGGGGTCGCAAAGAGTCGGACACGACTGAGCCACTGAACTGAACTGAACTGAAGGACCATTTTTCAAAGCACCACCTTGTGGCAGTAAGCCGAAATGGCAGTAGTGAACTTAGATACCGTCCTTTCCTGGTCGGGTGTGCGAACTGATTGATATAAACTCATTTTTGGAATTTCATGTTTGGAGATCGTTCTGGGGGAAAGGCAGCGCAAAATGGAGACAATGTTCTGTTAATACTGCAGTTGGGGGCTGATGAATAAATTGCAAAATAATGACAATAAAGAAAAGCAATGGGCCATATTTAAGTTCATGAAATATTTCTTACCAGCAGGACAGCAAGGATGGAAACTTTTCTTTGATATTTTGGTTGGCGCACAAGAACTTAAAACCCATCATTTTCATGTGACTACTGAGAATGTGCACTTAAAATATTAGATAAACATAAGTTAAAGTATTGTTATTCTTTGATGTTATTTCCTTTGATGATACTACTGTATCTTAAAAAAATTATAAATTCTCTTGAATCCTCAACTCCAAAGAAAAATCTATATTTTTGCAGACTAGTGGTAATAATGTTCTGACAAATGTCAAATAGCTAATATTATTCTCTCTCACAAAGGAATTGTTTTTCCTAACAAAGGTTTGCCTTTGTTTAACAGAACTGAAAGTAAAGGTGAGAAATAGCCTAATGTCAATTTTCCCCAAATATTTGATACTTCAGGCAGATGGTGGATTCGTTTGCACTTGAAATGACGTAGCAGTGGCACTATAGATATGAAGGCTCTTTCATTTACAGAGATGATTTTCAGTCTCTGAAATGATCAACTTGTAGAGAAGTTTAATTTATTCTGCAGCATAGAGATCCCCAGATTTTGAATGTATTTACCAGTAAAATAAAGTAAAAATGAGATTAAACATATGATTACTAAATTTTTGTTTTGTCAAGTAAGAGCATCAAAACCTTTCCTCCAAATTACCGTCTACTACCACTATAATTCAGGAAAAGAAAGAACATTATAAAGCAAAAGTGGGAGGAGATAGTGTTACATAAGGAATAACCTTTTATATTGACTTCATTATAAATGGTCAACTTATAGTTGTTGTTTATTTGTTATATTTTGTCTGATTCTTTGTGACCCCATGGACTGTAGCCCACCAGATTTCTGAGGCTAGACTGCTAGAGTGGGTTGCCATTTCATTCTCCATGGCATCTTCCCAACCCAGGAATCCAACCTGTGTTCCTGCATTGGCAGGCAGATTTTTTACTATTGAGCCACCAGGGAAGCCCCAGCATAGCAGCCCTCTGCTTTGTTAAAACTTGAGGCAGAAGGTGGAATGGGTATTGGTGAACTGTTAGTCTCCACCACAATGTCTCCTTTGGCAGAATCAGGTGAATGAAAGACTGTTATTTCTAATAAAAGTGATATGTCTGGGAAGAAAAAAGTCAGTATAATCTTATTTTAGAATAGATGCTTATGATAAATAATTTCTCAATATTTTGTATGTTGTTACCATATTTCACAATTATTTATTTATCTGTAGTCTCTGATTAATCTTGAAGCTTTTGAATGCATGAATTGCATTTTATTTATGTATATTTATTTATGTCTCCTTATCATTTATTCCTACTTCCTATTTATTTACAGAGTCAGTACCTAGTGCAATTCTTGGTAAATGGTAAACACCTAAGAAATACTCTTTGAATAAATGATTTGATTCATCTTCTGTTGGGCAAGGTCAATATTATATCTTTAGCTCTCTACACTCTGATTTTTCCATCTAATTCATGACTTTGCTGGCCATTTTTTTATCCACAATATTCTCCTTATTGCACTCTTTACATCTTTGTTTCTCAAAGTATATATCAGAGGGTTAAGACTGGGTGTGACAATGGTATAAAAGAGAGTAAGGAATTTCCCCTCATTTTGTGAGGTGCTAGTTTGTGGCTTCATGTACATATAAATTACTGTTCCATAAAACAGAGATACTACTGTGAGGTGGGAACCACATGTATGAAGGACCTTTCGCCACCTTGCTGCTGACTTGATTCTCATGACAGCTTGAGTGATAACTCCATATGAGATGAGAATTAGTGACAGAGGTACCAGAAGAAATACCACTCCAAGAGCAAAGACAACAACTTCAATTACTTTTGAATAGACACAAGCCATCTTGATCAATGCTGGCATCTCACAGAAAAAGTTATCCACCTCCCGGCGCCCACATCTTGGCAACTTCAAAGTCAAAGAGCAAAGAATTAAGGCACTGCCAAGACCACCTAACCAGGCAGTCAACACCATCTTCTGGCAAAGCTCAGGGTGCATTATTACTGTGTAGTGAAGAGGTTGACAGACAGCAGCATAGTGATCATAGGCCATCATAGCCAAGAGAAGGCATTCTGTGGCTCCCAAGTCAAGGGCAAAGAAGAATTGGAGCACACAGCCTCCATATGTAATAGACTTTTTTGGACCCCATAGATTTACCAGCATCTGGGGGATAATGCTAGTTGTGTAACAGAGGTCCACAAAAGACAAATTGGATAAGAAGAAATACATGGGCGTATGGAGCTGGGTGTCTAGGTAAGATACAAGAATGATAGTTGTATTTCCTACCAGGGTTATAATATAGAAGATGAAGACAACCACAGAGATGATGTGTTCCAATTGGGGCCGATCAGAAAAGCCCAGAAGGATGAAGTCTGTTCTGGAACTTCCATTGCTGGTTCCCATTGCTCCTTTTGAGAAACTAGGAAGCTATACCATGGTAAGAAAAAATAGTGTCAGCCTTAGGTAGAACTAAAAACCTCTGAAGTTTGTCATGAATATCCAAAGGGCACTTATTTGCATGCTTTCTCCCATTTTGGAACACCTCTTAACATATCTGCTGTGTTTATTTTCCAAAATATCTACATATTTCATTATATCCCTAGTAGTTTTATTCTATTTTTTAAAATTTGCCATGCCATTTGGCTTCCAGCATCTTAGTTCCTTGACCAGGGGTTGAGCCTGGGACCCCGACAGTTAAAACATGGATCCTAACCACTGAATTGCTAGGGAATTCCCCAGAATGCTTGTAAAAATAATTTTTGACCACTGAGTCACACAAATGTTTTTCTTACAAAGCTGTTGAACTTAAGGTAAAAGTTAAGTGACATTTTCCTGGGGTAAGCTCTACTTTTTGCTAAGAGAATCACTTTCTGTATTAACTTTCAAACGTCTACATCTCAACCATTATAATTGTAATCACAATTATCATCACAACCAGCATCCTCCTCCTTTCCCCCCTGCTCTTCAACATTATACTGTTGCTCTTGTATTAATTTTGATGTTCTTTACTATCCTGCCCTTTTTTTGTGCATGTGTTTTTGATGCCAGATAAAAGTTCTTGGTACTATTAACCTTTATTCACGTGTACAGAGGCTGTATAATTCTTTGAACACATTTTATGAATGTTATTACACCATCTAAGTAGACTTATTGATTTGTTGCAGAGTTAAAAGTTGAATTAATTCCAAAAGGTTTTGGTCCCCACATACACATGGCAGCAATCTGTGTTAGCTCCTATTTACCTGGCCTTTCAGCAAAACTAACAAGGCAGTTAATTGAAACAAAAAGCAGTTGATTAAACAATCAATGAGTTGTTTCTCCCCATGGTATTTACTAATTGCATGAGTTTATCCTCTGGCTGCTTTGGAGCTCTATAGGTAAAACTATCACCTAATTTCAACTCTAAAAGAATATAGATAAAGGATAAAATTATATCAGTCTTATTATGACTAGATACAGTATTTGTTTATTTATGAATTTTTTAATGTATATAATCTTTGACCATGAACTTTAGACCTAAATGTATACTTTACATTTATAGTGTCTTTGGGGCCAAGAAATAGTTACCTATTTGTTGTAGTTATAGTGAGATAAGGTAAAGATAAATTACCTACAGTATATTATTGTTATAAGCATTTTACTTAGAAATTATACATTATAATCATGAAGAAAGAACTGTTATTACTAAGTAGTATGAGATAGAGATGTAGTTTTTCTCAATATAAAATGGAAATTTAATTATGAGTGTCCAGTTTTTATGGAGTAGATGTCAGACTAAGTTAAGCATAGTGCTTAAGAGCACAGTTTCTTGATTCAGAGTGGTTGGGATCAAATTCCAGCTTCACCATTGGAAGCATTGTGTCCTTAGGCAATTTATTTAAAGTGTCTGTATACTAGGTTCCCTATGTGTTATGTGAAGTGAGATTGTGAAGGTTAATATTTGTGAAGACACTTGGAAGTAAATCCTTCTGTGGAAAGATTTCCAATGAAAGCCAGAAATCCTTCATTCACGATTAATTCTAAAAATGAAAGCTATATTCACCTACCCCCAAATCACTGTTACTCTATCTATCCCTCATTTCCTTTGTCTTTCACACTGATGATTCACCATGTGGTCTATAACAAAACTGGAAAGCTTAAATACTTTTTTTGGCATGATTTTTTAAGTGCCCAAGCATATTTATATATACAAAATTACTTTGAAACACAGTGTACAGGTTGAACCAATAAGCTTCAGAAGGAGGAGAGGACTTGGTTTCCAAAATGACTTGTTTACAGAATGCACTTGACTTTTTTTGACCACTTCAGGTTGGGATAGTGTTGGGAATTAAAAGGCCACAGAATTTTAGAGTTGAAATGAACCTCGAGCACATTAATCCAGCCTTCTATCCTGCACAGGAAATCCTTCCACAGGAAGATTCACTTCCACTCCTATTTTCATAAATTCAGTAACAGGAAAGTCATTTGCACATGAAGCAGCCTCTTTCCTTTAATCAGTGTCTCTTACTTACTTACGTAGAACTCAAAGATGCCTCTAACATCCAGGCACCAGCTCTTTTTCTTTTTTCTGGAAATAAATACAGAATAAGTCAATTTGACATGGCTTTATAAAGGTAGTTTTATTATTAAATAAAACATATATATAGAAAGAAAAATAAAAGCTTGGTGAGCTAAGGTGAATATTTTTGTAACTGATAGCCAGGTCAAGAATCAGAATGCTGCCAGCCACCCTGAGAGCTTCTCTTTGTGCCTCATTCCAGTCATAACCCTTCTCTGTCCTTGAAAGTATCCACTATCCTGATGTTTATAGTAACCACCTCCTTGTATTTTACTAGTTTAATTACTCAAATGTGTATCTGTAGACACTATTGTTTAATTGGGTTCATTAAGAATTTTTATATGTTTTTTAAGTCTCTTTTAATATTAGAATCTATTGTTAAATATACTTACATTTATGTTTCCAGACCAAGTGCATAGGTCACTGAACAATCTTTAATTACTATGCTCTTCTGGTTGCAATCCATTGGATGCACCATGGTTTATCAAATGCCTCAGAATAGTGAGTTTAGAAGTAAACACAGTGTACCATGTGTGCCACACTGTTGAAGAGAATAGTGACAGTCTATGATTTACACATGCTTTCTAAAATGTAGCCAGTTTTAGCAGGTGGAAAACATTACAGTCGTAATTTAAACTTTGGATTATATAAGGCCCCTTGTTCAAAGTGCTGTCAAGACAAGAATTATACTTTATGTAATTTAATCTTGTGAACCCAAATATAAGANAATCAGACATATTTAAACATAACTTGAGTGTACACAATGATATGGAGATAAAACTAGATACATAAAATTTCATAGTTATCTAAAATTTTATAAACAATTAAAAGATATTAAATGGATCTTTTATAACTGTGAAGTAAGATGTACATTGTTGTAACCATACAAAGCCAAAGCAGAAAAATACAATGTAAAAGTACTTAAGAGTCCCGAACTCTAGATTCAGACCATTAGTGATGGTATTAGAACACCCTTCAGCTACTTTCTCACTGTGTGAACTGAGGCAGCTAATTATTGTCTTTAAGCCTGAGTTTCCTCATCTGTAAAATAGTTATTCTATAGCACCTGCTATTGGAGAAGTCAATGGCAACCCACTCCAAAGTTCTTGCCTTGAGAATCCCAGGGACGGGGGAGCCTGGAGGGCTGCCGTCTATGGGGTCACACAGAGTTCGACACGACTGAAGTGACTTAGCAGCAGCAGCAGCAGCAGCAGAGCACCTGCTTCATAGAATGGTTTGTGAGGATAATTAAATGATATATTTCATATAAACTGTTTAGTAAGATGCTCAGCATAGAGAGCATTTACTAAGTTAAAATATTCACTAACTGCTCTTGTTGAAATTTAATATAATCTTCATTCCTGAGAGGGAATTAGTGTATTAGGGTTTATTTTTATCTCACATATCTGTCACATATTTGCTTTCACGTTAGACTGAGGTCTAACATCTGTACTACCTAGGATCTGTTTTCTACTCCATGTCTTCTGTTGGAGATAGTAGCGAATACTTACCAGAAGAAAAAAATAATTAGAACGTAATTATACTTTCATGAGGGTAGAATTCACAGTTGTCATGCCCTTAAGTAGTCCAGATGTACTCCTGTGCACACTATGATGATCCTTCATTTCATTGATAATTCAGAAAAATTGGCAAGTCACTGAGTCTATGAAATATTGGAATAGCCACCAGTTTCTTATACTATTAATAACATGACAATCACATTCATGTTTAAATACAACAGGTGAACTGAGATTAAATAGAGGTCTCCATCTAATGTGGATGTTGGAGAAAAACTAGATGCAGGACTGGTTGAAGAGTTGAAGAATTAGGTTTTGTTAAATGTATTTTTGATAGTATATTTGTAGTCTTTTAGTGTATACTTTTGTTAAATGCATTTGTAGATAGATTTTTGCCTAATCAAACAAAGAGAGTGCTATGTTGGTCTGCGTATACTACAAGAGTCGTAATGATGTAGCAGGGAAATATTTGTGTGCAATTTTAAAGGCTACTATGTGGATGTGATTTAGACCTTGGGGACTGGTGCCCCACAGAGGTGATTAACAAATCTTTGATTATGGTCAGAATCTTATCTAAACAACAATTTTATGAAAATTTCCCTTAAGACTTTGGGGTCTATCCATTTTCTATTTAGATTTCTTCCATGGAAATTAATTTCAGAGGTAAATATATATATTGCACTGAAGTTACTCTTGAATATTACAAGTATAATATAAACCATATTTATTAAAATAACACATTTAGTTGAAATTAGGTTTATCCAACAGGTAAGATATCAAGTTGGAGAAATACAGGCAATTATCTAGATATTGTGTCCATAGGAAATAAAATATTTGATTAAAAAACCATTGAATAATTAAAATTCTAGGTTCATGAGCCATATAATCATGGTTTCATTTTCAATGAATTAAAGATAGTACTGTGAACATGTGTCAGCTTGCTCTTCTGTTCAAGAGCTGAAAATTTACTAATAGCTTAGAGCTGGCTATATAGCTTTACACTGTCCAGTCTGTCTTCCTGCCTGACCCCCAGGGGAATCATGGTCTTGAATTCTGTGTTCATCAAATACTTACATTAGGATATAATTTATACATTAACTCACTCCCCTACATATGTGTGGAATGTCTAAATAGCATATATTTTTTTGCATGTGCAACTTTGCAGAATTTGTCTATCTGTTCTTAGAGTTTTTTTTTTATTAGGTCTTTAGGATTTTCTACATCAAAGATCATGTCATCTGCAGAGACAGTTTTACTACTTGCTTTCTGATTTGGATGCTTTTCATTTCTTTTCCTTTTCTAGGATTTCCCAACTATACTGAATAGAAGTGGCAAGAGTCATCATCATTGTCTTGCTCTCGATATTAGAGGAAAAACTTACAACCTTGTACTATTGAGTATGGTGTTTGCTGTGGGCTTGTCATATATGATTTAATCTCTTTTCTAGTAATTGGTCTGTTTAGATTTTTCACCAGTCAGATCAGTTCAGTTCAGTTGCTCAGTCGTATCTGATTCTTTGTGACCCCATGGCCTGCAGCACGCCAGGCTTCCCTGTCTATCAGCAACTCCCAGGGAGAGCCTGCTCAAACTCATGTCCATGGAGTCAGTGATACCATTTCTTTCTAATTCAATCTTAGTAGGTTTTAGTTTTTAGGACTTAACCGTTTCTTCTAAGTAGTCCAGTTTATTGGTGTAGTGTTTTTTGATCCTTTGTATTTTGTGTGGTAGCAGTTGTAATGTCTTTTTCATACTTTTATTTATTTTTGTCCTCTTTTTTTTTTTGCTGATGGAGCCTGCAATGCATTTAGTAGGAACTGCATCTTTTTGTTGCCCTCCAAGAGTCCTAGCTGCTGCTTTTTCAGGCTCTTTCTTCCTCACAGTCACCACTCCCCGAGAGTCTTACAGCACATCTCAGCATACTGAATACGGTAAGAAGAAAGAAGTCGGTTTGTTTGTCAGTGTCTTTGTTGCACAGCTAGGGAAGCCGGTTGCTCACTCAGGTACTCTCACATTCTCCCAGTGGAGAAATCACAGGCTAAGGAAGTCTCCTTTGGCACTGAGCTGTGACACCTTGGAGGAGAGGTGGTAGGTAGTAAAGTAAAACTGTTCTTCTTAACCTCATCAGTATGTCCATCTGGTATTTGTCTCTGCTCCAGTGATGTGCTGGTACTTCTCATTGGACTCCCAGAATTTCACAAAGGCAGTGTTGTCTGTTAGTGATTGCACAGATCATCCTGAATATGCAGGAACCTTAGACTATGGCTTGCTTTTCTAATTCCTTAGTGGTGTCTTGGGAAGAGACGAAGCTTTAATTTAAAAAGTTCAACACATGAATTTTTCTTTTATGATTAGTCTTTACCTACTCTAAGCTTATGCAGATATTTCTCTATATTTTATTGTAGAAGCTTTATAATTTTAGCTTTTAATTTTAGTCAGGGATTCATTTCAAGTTAAAGTTTTCTGGATGGTGTGAGGTAGAAGTTGAACTTCAGTATTTTCTGTAGAATATCCAGTAATTTCAACACCATTCATTGAAAGGTTCTCTTTTTCTTATTAAATTTTGACCCATTTGCAAAAAGTCAGTTGACCCTATACATCAATGTCTGAGCTTTCTATTGACCTATTTGCCTATGCTTAGGCCAATACTGCACTGTCCTGATTGGTGCAGTTTTATAGTAAATCTAGGAATCAGGTGATGTCATTCCTCCTGTTTTGTTCTTCTAAGAAGATTTGGGGATAGTGTAGGTTTTTGCATTTCCATGTCAGTTTTGCAGTCAGCTGGTGAATTTCTTAAAAAAAATTGGTTGATTTATTGGTTTCCTATTGCTGCTGTTCCAAACTACCAAAAACTTAGTGGCTTTAAATAACATGAATTTATTATCTTACATTTTTGGAGATTGGAAGTCCAAAATGGATATCTCTGAGAAAATCACAAGGTGTTGGTAGGGTTGCATTATTTTCTGGAGGCTCTAGGAAGAATTCATTTTCTTGCACTTTCCATTTTCTAGGGGCTGCCGTGGTCATTGGCGTATGGATTCCTTCCCTCTTCAAGCTAGGAATGGCCAGTCTAGCCTTTCTCACATTGATCACTCTGACATTGACTCTTCTGCATTCTTTTTCCTTCATTTAAGGCTGCTTCTGGTTGTATTGGGTCCATCCATATAATTCAGAACACTCTCCCTATTTTAAGGTTTCTGGTTAGCAGCCTTAATTCCACCTGAAACTTTAATTCTTTCTTACTGCATCACATAATATATTCACAGGTTCAGAGGGATAGAATGAGGACCTCTCTGGGGGAGCTATTATTCTGCCTACTTAGTTGGAGATGTTTTGAATCTGGAGATCAGTTTGGGGAAAATTGACATTATAACAATATTATGTCTTCCAATCGATGAACATGGTCTAGCTCCATATTTATTTAGGCCTTCTTTGAATTCTCCTAGTGATACTTAGTAGTTTTCAAAGTAGAGGTCTTGTACATCATTCATTTAAATTTATTCTATTTAAAATGCTACTATAACTGGTATTATTTTACACTTTCAATTTTCAGTTGTTTATTGCTCATATAGAAATACAATTCGGTTTAAATTTTCACCTTGCATTGAGCCACCATCAACTTCACTTATTAATTCTTGTTACAGTCTCTCCTACAGTTTTAAATTGAATTTGTGTTTATCTTGTTCCTGAATTCAGGAGGAAAATATTAATTATTTCATTATTAAACATAGTGTTAGTTCAAGCTTTTTTTGGTGACTAGTCTTTACTAAATTAATTGAGCACGCTGCAACAGAGAATCTGGCTGATACTTCCATCCAGTCTGCATCTTGACAACCATTAATCTAGAGATGAAATGCTAGTATCTTTACATCTTCACTTTCTAGAAAAGAATACTTCAGAGAACAGTCTCTACCTGCCTCCCCCTTTAAATTCTTACATGAATATATCTCATAGTTTTCACTTTCTAGCCCTTGTACTATAGAAACCAGACAGTGGGATGCTAAATTGGATTCTGAGTACGAATCAACAACATATTTCACATACTGGTAACAATTTTTCTTTAGTCTGTTGGTTCTTGGATATTTGACACTTTCATTGATCTCTTGCTTGACTGCATTAATGCTGAAAAATTTAAGAAGTTACATGAATTGTCTACTATCTGAGCTATTTCATATCAGAAAAGTTCTGTTTCTTTCATATAAAAAACACAATTTACTTGGACATAGGATTATTTGCTAGTGAGTTTTTTTTTATTGCAGACTTTCAGTGGGCATTTCACATCCTACACTTAAAATATCTTTTTTACTTTTTTAAAGTAAAGATGTTACTTTCAACATCTTTGCTTCCATCAAAGTCACTATATCTATTTCTTTCTTTGCACCTGCAATTTGGGCACTACACTACAAAATGTTAACCCACAAAAATATAAAGTGAAAATGAAGTCTCTTAGTCGTGTTTGACCCTCAGCGACCCCATGGACTGCAGCCTTCCAGGCTCCTCCGTAAAGAGTACATGAAATGATGCACTGATCCAAATTTCTGAGCATCCTATTCTAGATTTTCTAATTTTATAGGGCACTTGTTTTCAATCTTGTCTGAGCATTAGTCTTTAGGCAAATATAATTCCATTTGTTTAGGAGGTGGCATAGCTGTGTTGGAGAAAGCAATGGCACCCCACTCCAGTACTCTTGCCTGGAAAATCAATGGATACAGGAGCCTGGTAGCTTGCAGTCCATGGGGTTGCAAAGAGTTGGACAGGACTGAGTGACTCCACTTTCACTTTTCACTTTCATGCATTGGAGAAGAAAATGGCAACCTACTCCAGTGTTCTTGCCTGGAGAATCCCAGGGACGGGATAGTGTGGTGGGCTGTTGTCTATGGGGTCGGACAGAGTCGGACACGACTGAAGCAACTTAGCAGCAGCAGCAGCATAGCTGTGTGGCTTAAAAGAAATCCTATAGATGATTCCATTATATATCATCTTTTAAAAATGACATCAGAATAAATCTTGCTATGAGAAAATGAATTTGTTGATAAAATAGTTTTACCTTCTTAGAGACACCTTTGTCTCTTAAACATAAGTATAGGAGATTCTCAGATTATAATTTCCTGATTTTTCAACCATTGATCTATACATTTAATTGTAGATAAGAAATTAGCATATTGATAACCTACTCTGTAGCATGAAATTAAAATATTTCTTCCAAGTTAGGAAAATTGTTTATTGATTCATCTAATGATATTTATGTAAAATCTGTCAACAAATTTTTATTCTCTGCTGTATCTCCAGTATCTATCTTAGTAATGATAAAAAGTAGGGACTCACTTAATATTTGTTGAAGATTGTAATTGCATACTTTCTAGTATTAAAATAATTATATACAGATGGCTAAAAAGCACATGAAAAGATGCTCAACATCTCTCATTATCAGAGAAATGCAAATCAAAACCACAGTGAGGTACCATCTCATGCCAGTCAGAACGGCTGCTATCAAAAAGTCTACAGACAATAAATTCTGGAGAGGGTGCAGAGAAAAGGGAACCCTCTTACACTGTTGGTGGCAATGCAAGCTAGTACAGCCACTATAGAGAACATTGTGGAGATTCCTTAAAAAACTGGAAATAGAACTGCCTTATGACCCAGCAATCCCACTGCTGGGCATATACACTGAGGAAACTAGAATTGAAAGAGACACGTGTACCCCAATGTTCATTGCAGCACTGTTTACAATAGCTAGGATATGGTAGCAACCTAGATGTCCATGAGCAGATGAATGGATAAGAAAGCTATGGTCCATATACACAGTGGAATATTACTGAACCATTAAAAAGAATGCATTTGAACCAGTTCTAATGAGGTGGATGAAACTGGAACCTATTATACAGAGTGAAGTATGTCAGAAAGAAAAACACCAATACAGTATATTAACACATATATATGGAATTTAGAAAGATGGTAATGACGACCCTATATGTGAGACAGCAAAAGAGACACAGAGATAAAGAATAGTCTTTTGGACTCTGTGGGAGAAGGCGAGGGTGGGATGATTTGAGAGAATAGCACTGAAACATGTATATTATCATATGTGAAATAGATCACCAGTCCAGGTTTGATGCATGAGACAGGGCGCTCAGGGCCAGTGCACTGGGATGACCCTGAGGGATGGGATGGGGAGGGAGGAGGGAGAGGAGTCCAGGATGTACAGGAACACATGTATACCCATGGCTGATTCATGTGAATGTATGGCAAAAACCATCACAATATTGTAAAGTAATTAGCCTCCAATTAAAATAAATTAATTACAAAATATAGAAAATGTTCATTGAAAGATAGGCAAATCTCTGCATATACTGCAAAGATAAATAAGAACATCTTTTTTTAAATTGGGCTTGATATTGGACAAAGCGTGTATATACATATTTGACTTGCAGTAGCTGTCACTCTATAAAATTCATCACTATTCAAGTATTGAGTAACATAGGATCTTCAAATTTAACCTATTTATGATATGGTTTTTGTTTAACAAATGAGGGAAAGCTCAGTTGGTAAAGAATCCACTTGCAATGCAGGATACCCCAGTTTGATCCCTGGGCTGGGAAGATCCCCTGGAGAAGGGAAAGGCTACCCACGACAGTATTCTGGCCTGGAGAATTCCACGGACTATGTAATCCATGGGGTCACAAAGAGTTGGACATGACTGAATGACTTTCACTTCACTCAGTTATTTAAGAAAATTATTTATTTATTTATTTGGCTATATTGGGCAGCTTGTGGGATCTTAGTTCCCCAACCAGGGATTGAACACACACCTACAGCAATGAAAGTGCAGACTCTTAACCACTGGCCTGCCAGGGAATTCCAAGAATGATTTTAAATGAAATCAATCATAGTCAAGATGACATTTCATCTTCTCTGTATGTTTGTGAATCTCTGAATTTGAAAAATGTATGTTTAGATTACAGTCTTAAAAAAAGAGAGATGCTGAAAGAATTAATCACTTATCTGCTATGTGAAGAACCTTAATATCTGTTTCCCACTCTGGATTTCTTAGTCCACCACTCCTCAAGTTGCAATGGTTAGTTTAGTTAGTAGGGTTGCTTTTATTTGGAACATTAAATCACTATGGATTTAGTGGTCTGATTAAATCCAAGGATTTCCTGGTCTGAACCAGCCATTATAAACTGGCTGGGTGGTTAATTAGATCCAATCAGAGAAAAATATGGAGATGATCTTAGGAAAAGGGACTATGGAATAAAAGCTATTATATTGTGTTCTGTCTTTCCACCCTGAGAATAATTGAGTTTAGCAATTATGTTTTTATTGGGCATATTTTAGGTATTTGTTAACCTTACAAAAGAGAAGTGTGATGGGTAAAAGATAGTTCATGGGTATGATATCTAAGAAAGTTGGTAATTTGATTTCTAGATATTTTTAAGGCCCTGGGGATTGGTGACCCACAAAAGTAATTAAACATCATTATGATGCAGGTTAAGGTGAGGCATTCAGGAATTTCCGAGGATATGTTCTGCGAAAGCTTGACATAGTCTGTTTATCTCATCTTTACTTGTCCTTCATTAAAAATAAAAACAAGCATTTAAATGAATGCTGAAAAGTTAATCCAGAAGAAAAATTTGAACACTGAAAGATTTATGATCACAGGAAATTTAAAAAATAATTTCAATTAATTTATGTGTTGTTGCTGAGAAGAATAATCAAAAGACTTGCAAAGGAACACATATAATACATTGCTGTAAAATTTTGGATGAGAAGAAAAATGGAAATATGGCTTCAAGAAGAAATTTCCAACTGTTGAAGAGCTTGTTAATATATTCAAAAAAGATTTTAAGACATTTAAAAACCTTTATTACAGATACTTTCTAACATGTTCAAAAATAGAGTGAATAATACTATAACCCCATGGATCCATCATTTAGTTTTAAAAATTATCATCATATGGCTGTCTTGTGGTATGTTAAGAAAAACCCACAATATTATCATATTAAGTTAATTGATTAATTTTTTGTTTTATTTAAAAATTTTTATTTTTTGAGGTAACATTGGTTTATAACATTATATGAGTTTCATATGTACAATATTACATTTTGACTTTTATATACACTACAAAAGTGTAGTTTCTATTCATCAGTTGATACTCTTTTACCCATTTTCCCTTTCCCTTCTGGTAACCACCACTCTATTCCCTGGATCTATGTGTCTATTTTTGTTTGGTTTGGTTTCTTCATTTATTTTTATTTATTCATTTTTTTATTCCACATATGTGTGAAATCTTGCAGTATAAGTTTTTCAACATTTGACTTATCTTACTTAGCATTACACATTTAAGGTTCATTCATATTGTTGTAAGTGGCAAGATTTCATCTTTTTTATGGCTAAGTATTTTTATGGCAAGTAGTATTCAGTCATATATTTATACATTTTCTTTATCCATTCATCCCTTTTTTGTGTATCTTGACTATTGTAAATAATGCTGTGATGAACAGAGGGTTGCATATATCTTCTCAAATTACTATTTTAATATTCTCAGATAAATATTCAGAAGTTGAATAACAAACATATGGTATTTCTATTCTTAATTTTAAAAGGAATCTCCATTCTGTTTTCCATAGTGGCTGTACCAATTTATATTCTCACCAACAATATATGAGGGTTTCCTTTTCTCCATGTCCTCTCTAATACTTGTTACTTATGGCCTTTTCAATAATATGCACACTAATGGCTATGAGATGATATCTCATTGTGGTTTTTATTTGCATCTCTCTGATAACTAGTGTTGTTTTTTTTTTTTTTGAAATACACATCTGGCATTTATTCGATAACTAGTGTTGTTAAACATCTTTTCTTGTACCTATTGGCCATATGTTTGTCTTCTTTGGAAAAACGTCTATTCAGATACTCTGACCTTTAAAAAATTTTTAAATTTATTTTAATTGGAGGCTAATTACTTTACAATATTGTGGTGGTTTTTGCCAAACACTGACATGGATCAGCCATGAGTACACATGTCTCTCCATCCTGAACCCCCCTCGCGTCTCCCTCCCCACCCCATCCCTCTGTCTTGTCCCAGAGCACCAGCTTTGAGTGCCCTGCTTCATAGATCAAACTTGCACTGGTACTCTGACAATTTTTTAATCAGGTTTTGTTGTTGTTGTTAAGTTGCATGAGTTCTTTATATATTTTGCAAATATATATATGATTTGCAAAAATCCTCCATTTGCCAAGCTGTCTTTTATTTTAGTTGATATCCTTTTCTGTGCAGAATCTTTTTGGTTTGATGTAGTCCCATCTTTACTTGGAGAAGGCAATGGCACCCCACTCCAGTACTCTTGCCTGGAAAATCCCATGGACGGAGGAGCCTGGTAGGCTGCAGTCCATGGGGTCGCTGAGAGTTGGACACAACTCAGTGACTTCACTTTCACTTTTCACTTTCCTGCATTGAGAAGGAAATGGCGACCCACTCCAGTGTTCTTGCCTGGAGAATCCCAGGGACGGGGAGCCTGGTGGGCTGCGGTCTGTGGGGTCGCACATAGTCGGACACAACTGAAGCGACTTAGCAGCAGCAGCAGCAGCAGAAGCATCTTTACTTTTGCTTTTGTTTTCCTTGCCTGAGGTCACATATCCAGAAAAATATTGCTAAGACCAATGTTACAGAACATACTGCCTATGCTTTCTTCTAGTAGTGTTAACGGTTTCTGGTGTTACGTTGACTCTTTAAGTCATTTTGAGTTGATTTGTTGTATGGTGTAAGATAGTGGTCTAGTTTCTTTCTTTGCATGTTGATGTGCAGTTTTCCCAACAACATTTATTTTTTAAATTAAAAAGTATTTATTCATTTATTTATTGAAGTATAATTGATTTACAATGTTATGTTAGTTTCTGGTATGAAGTGAAGTGAAGTGAAGTGAAGTCGCTCAGTCGTGTCCGACTCTTTGTGACCCCGTGGACTGTAGCCCACCATGCTCCTCTGTCCATGGGATTTTCCGGGCAAGAGTACTGGAGTGGGTTGCCATTTCCTTCTCCAGAGGATCTTCCCAACCCAGGGATCGAACCCAGGTCTCCTCCATTATAAGCAAGACACTTTACCTTCTGAGCCACCAGGGAATCCTAGTTTCTGGTATATAGCAAAGCAATTCAGAATATATATATATATACACACACACATACATTTTCTTTTCCATTATGTTTTATTACAGAATATTGAAAATAGTTCCCTGTGCTATACAGTAGGACCTTGTTGTTTATCTGTTTTATATATATACTAGTTTTATATATATACTAGTTATATATACTAGTTTCTTTCTGCTAATTCCAAACTTGTAGTTTATCCCTCTCCCATTCCCTTTTCCCTTTGGTAGCCAAAGTTTGTTTTCTTTGTCTGTGAGTCTGTTTCTGTTTTGTAAATAAGTTCATCTGTATCTTGTTTTAGCTTCCACATATAAGTCCTATTTTATGGAGTTTGTCTTTTTCTGTCTGGCTTTACTTAGTATGGTAATATCTAGGTTTATCCATGTTGTTGCAGATGGCATCATTTCATTCTTTTTTATGGCTGAGTGCCCAACACCATTTATTGAAGAGACTATCTTTTTTATTTGAGATTTTTATTATTTCTTGAGGTAGGCCTATATTGCCATAAACGTCCCTCTCAAAACTACTTTTTCTGTATCCCAGTGATTTTGATGTGTCATATTTTCATTTTTGTGTGTCTTCAGATATTTTTTGCTTTCTTCTTTGATTTCTTTATTGACCAAGTAGTTGTTCAGTAGCATGTTTTTCAGTCTCCACATATTTGTGTCATATTTTCAGCTTTCTTCTTATAGTTGTTTCCAGTTTCATACCATTATGATCACAAAAAATACTTGATATGATTTCAGTCTTCTTAATTTATTGAGACTTGTGTCACAGCATATGGTCTATTCTTAAGCATTTTCCATGTACACCTGAAAAGAATATGTATTATTCTGAATTTGGATTAAATGTTCTGTATAAATCTGTTGAATCAACAGGTCTAACATTTCATTTAAGGCTGCCCTTTCCCTGTTTTCTTTAGTCTGGATGATCTACCCATGGCTGTAAGTGGGATGTTAATGTTCCCTACTATTATTGTGGTCCTATCAATTTCTCCCTTTAAGTCTGTTAATAATTGCTTTATATATTTTGGTGTTGCTATGTTAGGTTCATATATGTAAGTAACTATCATGTCTTCTTGTAAATCATCCCCTTTATCATTCTATAATGTTGATCTCTGTCTCTTGGTTTTTTTTTTTGCTTGAAGTCTATTTTATCTGATGTCATAAGTAGGGCTACACTGCTTTCTTTTGGCTGCCGTTTGCTTACAGTATCATCCTTCATCCCTTCACTTTGAGTCTATATTTGTCTTTAGGGCTGAGGTGAATCTCCTGGAGGCATCATATAGTTAGGTCCTATTTTGTAATCCCTCCAGAAGCTCTGTGTCTTTTGATTGGTGAATTCAATCCATTTATATTTAGGGTGATTATTGATAAATGAGGATTCAGTACTGCTGTTTTATTTTTTATTTTCTGCTTGCTCTGTATCGCTATTGTTTATTTTTCCCTTATGTTTCTGCCTGCCATTTTGGTTTACTTTTTTTCCTCTGGTTAAATGTAATGGGTGGGTGGCCAGAATATATAAATCAGGATCACATAGTTTACATTTTGTGTACTGGTGAACTTTTTTATAGGCTGGTGAACTGTTTTTGAAGGTAACTCTAAAACATGTAGTAGATGGACAATAAGAACACTGGCAATATCCTATATCATGTTAAATATATTTTATGTGAGTCATCACATTGTTCTGCCTGGGAAAGTAAAATTATCTAGTGACTCTTTTCTACAGCTCAAGAATTATGAAGTGATAGAGGAGGAAGTACTATATATTTAGATTGATTACAATTTTAAATTATGGAGTCTGTTAGAGAAACCCACTCCAGTGTTCTTGCCTGGAGAATCCCAGGGATGAGGGAGTCTGGTGGGCTGCCGTCTATGGGATCGCACAGGGTCGGACAGGACTGAAGCGACTTAGCAGCAGCAGCAGGAGAGAAAGGTATTGCATAGAAAATATCAAAGTTTAATTCAAAAGTATCACAATAGTTTCATAATATATGTAAAACTAAAAAGTTATATCAAGATAAGTGAAGATATTTATTCATCGTATGAAACTCCACTACATACAAATTTACAAATCTATATTTCTAAAAAAATCACATAAATTCTACTGTCCACAGATCTCCCCCAAAGCCTAACTAATCTCAAACTAGCCATACTCTTCTTTCCATTGAGATGGATAATCATGAACAAAATGTTTTATAAATAAATAAATGAATATG
>SJYQ01000127.1:58491-73106 GCA_006410935.1 Redunca redunca | reverse complement strand
TATAAAGATGTAACAGACTTAAAAAACAGAGATCTTTTACTCATGCTGTTAGTGATCAAATTTCATTGAAAAAAAGTGAATTGTTTCAAGTGGTGCTTATGACAAATTACTACCTTGTAGACTGCATTGTCTGCACAAAAGAAGTATATATGTTTGAATGGTATCATAAGAGATTTAATGCAGAAAACCATTAGCATATTATTATTTTATATATAACTCATAACATATATGAAGCTATACATTCAGGTCTGTATTTCTGAAGATCTAAGTATTAGCATTGAAAATACATAGCTAGATAACCAGAACAGTTTTTGATGGGATTTCAGTTCAGTTCAGTTGTCACTCAGTCATGTCCAACTCTTTGTGACCCCAATAAATTAAATGCATTCAAGTTTATGTTTACATTCCCTCTGTGTTACATTACAAGCAAAAATAAAAATTTCTATGACTTGTTTTTCCTGGAGATATGCCAAAGATTAGAGGCATAAAGGGCTTCTCAGATGGCTTAGTGGTAAAAAATCTGCCTGCCAGGCTTCGAAATCCTTGGGTTGGGAAGATCTCCTGGAGTAGGAAATGGCAACCCACTTCAGTGTTCCTGCCTGGAGAATTCCATGGACACAGGAGCCTGCCAGACTGCAGTCTGTGGGATTGCAGAGAGTCGATGTGACTGAGCATGCATATAGAGGCATGAAAGAGCTAAGTAGGATGGTTGTAATATTGTTTGTATCCAAAAAATGTTTGTATACAAAAATTATTATATTAATTGACCTTTGTGATCTAGGGATTACTTGCCTCACTAAAAATGAAAGACAACTAGAAAATATTTTATTGCCTTATCCACGCTAAGTTTTTTCTATGACTTCCAGTTTCTCCTTGATTTTGTAGATTTGTGGTCAACTCTTATCAGCTTCTTCAGTGCATCTTTCATGTCCTTATTCCTTAAGGTATAAATGAGAGGGTTGAGACTTGGAGTGATGATGGTGTAAAAGAGGGTGAGGAACTTACCCCGGTCCTTGGAGGCATTGTTACCTGGTTGCAGGTACATGTAGATAATAGTTCCATAGAAGATGGACACTACGGTGAGATGAGATCCACAGGTATTAACTGCTTTTCTCTGGCCTGCTTTTGACTTCATTCTCAGCACAGCTTTGGCAATGTAGCCATAGGATATAAGAATAAGGATGAGTGGTGTAAGGACAATGACAATGCCTAAAGCAAAAACAGACATTTCAACTGCTGTGGTGTCTATGCAGGCTATCTTGACCATAGCTGGCAACTCACACAAGAAATGATCCAGAAGGTTGTTTCCACATCTAGGCAAATTCAGGGTGAGTGTACATAATACCACAGAATTGGCCAGACTAATACTCCAGACTGTGATAACCATCCTGAGGCATAAATGTGGGTTCATGATGACCAAATAATGCAAGGGCTTACAGATAGCTGTAAAACGATCATAGGACATAACAGCTAGGAGAAGGCACTCGATGGAGCCAAACCACATGTAAACATAGAGCTGAACGACACAGCCCACATAGCTGATGGTCTTATCATGTCCCCACAAGTTAACCAGCATCTGGGGTACGATGCTGGTTGTGAAACATAGATCTAGGAGAGATAAATTCCGGAGGAAAAAGTACATTGGTGTGTGGAGATGGGAATCCCGGAGAGATGCAAGAATGATGGCTGTGTTACCGACCAAGGTAATTAAGTAGAAGACAGTGACAACTCCTGACAGGACCATCTCCAGTTTGGGATGGTCAGAGAAGCCAAGCAGAATGAAGCCATGTAGAGAAGTATAATTTCTCTGGTCCATAATCCTTCAGTGGCAAATCCAAGAGAAGAGCAGGTGGAGAAGGTGAAGGAAGATGAGGATAAATGGGAGGAGGAGGAAGAAAAGGAGAAAGGAAAGGAAGAGGAGAAACTTGTCAACAAAGACTATCTGAATAATTTAAAGAAATATAGAACTAAACAAAGGTAGCAAATTTATGTTACTAGTAAAAATTACAGCCAAGTAATCTGATATTTGTTGTAGGTTCTTTTATGGTGATGAGTTTAATATGAGTTTTACTAAGGGTCTGAATTTTCTTATGTGTAAATTTGAAAGTTTGGAATAGATTTGGTTCTATGATTATTTATAATTTTCATTGACTATGTGCAGTGAACATGCTATTTTACTTGGTCAGTGGATTCACCTATATGATATAATTATTTGGCTAATGTTAGAATGAGGAAGAGTATTCCTTTTTTTTTTTGCATATCCTAGTGAATAGCACCTTTGGTTTTCCAGTTTGATATGTAGGACATCTGGCATTTATCCTTGGCACATTTATCTCTCTCATCCCCAATACCTAACATCACCAAAACTCGTAAGTTTTAATGCAAAAATATATTTTAATTGTCCTCTCACTCTAAACACTTACATGATCAGTGCCCTAGTCCAAATCACTGTCATCTCTATTCTAGATTCTGGCAATAATCTTTATTCCTTACTTCTAGTTTTATGCCTTTACATTTTTACAAGATTAAATAAAATCACATTATCCATGTGCCCAAACCTAGCCAGTAATTTTCCATTACATTTAGGAAATATTCAAATTTTTTAAGATGGCCTAGATGAACCTGCACAAGGACTCATTCTCATTTTACAGATCACTTTACACATATTGACTACTAGCCTTCTCTCACTTTGACAAGTTAGATTCATTCCTATCTAAAGCCCTGGGAACGCTTCTCCTTTTCTGGACTCCTATTTATTCTGCAAGTTCTGCTTATTCTTTTAACTACCTCTTGAATGTTCATTGCTTAAAGAGGGATTGCCTGAACTCATAATATCTTTTTGTTTGATATCATGTTTAGAGAGAGTTACAGAGGGCCAGTGGAGCGTGGAGTATGACAGCACAGTCAGAGAGAGTTTGTTTATATTTTCTGCAAATTATTTAGCTGTGCAATCTCAGACAAGTTACATCACACTTCTGGGTTCAGTTTTCTCATCTGTAAAAATGGGAACAAAAATCATTTGGAATTGGGGTGAAGATTGAATGAGTGTAAAGTTTTTAGGATAATGCTTGGAATGTAGGGTGTCTCAATAACCATTAGTTACTACAGTTATTCTAATAAGAAATTATAATCATGCACCATGTGAGTAAATGTTTAACAACTCTCCCCATCTAAGCAGTGGTCTATAACACCTAATGCAGTTCACCTAAGTATGTATATGTTTATATATATGTATATCCCCTTGTGTATACATAATTTTTGCATAAAAAATTTCACACTATGAATAATGATGAAAAATTACTGAAAGTGATTTCACTCCACTGAAAGTGAAAGTGAAGTGAAAGTGTTAGTTGCTCAGTCATGTCCTACTCTTAGTGAGCCTGCCAGACTCCTCTGTCCATGGAATTTGCCAGGCAAGAATACTGGAGTGGGTTGCTATTTTCTACTCCAGGGAATATTCCTAACTCAGGGATTGAATTCAAGTCTCCTCCATTGGCAGGCAGATTCAATCACTTTGTTAGTAAGCACTTTTTTTTTAATAAGCGATAAAGACTTAGGCTTCTATTTTATGATTGTCTAAATAGGATGATAGAAGGTGGCAGATGAATGGAAAAGATTTTCATTTAATCTATATAGTTGCAAATAACATTTATTTAGTTTGGTGAAAAATAATTGAAAATATTAGTTTCTATTCAAAGGAGTAGTAAACTCATCATGATTTAGTAGTGTGATACAGATAGATTTTCTTTAGACATGCATGAGCATATCAGAGCTGTCAAAACTTTTAACAGTCAAACAGATTATCAATAGTCCACCTACGTTTTCCCCTACCACTGGGTATAAAAAGATCACTTCTCAACAAGTAACATCCAGAACTCTTCCATTAAAAATGACTAAAAGAAAATACATGATTGAAAAATAGGTTAAATATCACACTGATTTGCCTCTCTCTCTCTGTATAGATATAGTAGAAAAAGTTGTGCTTTCTTTGTTTGCTATACACTTCAAATATATTTCTTGAATATTAGGAAGAAATTACTTCAAACTGTGACCGTGATTCAAAAGTGGACACATTTAGAAGAGTAATTGAGTATACTGGTTAAGATAGATGTTTTGAGAGAGTCATTTGGTAATTTTCTCAGAAATAGCTTTCCAAGAGTCATGATTTGAGCCTGGGTTCTATCATTGACCTACCTTCTTAGAAAGAAAAAAATAACTCTGAAATGTATTGCAAGCTGTCACACACCATTAGAGCAATATAATGTCTAAGCACGGGGATGACTAACTAATTAATACTTATTTTGACAGACAGGTCTGTGTGTGTAATTGTGCCTAAATTCTGAATAAAACAGAACTTCAGTTAAAATTATAAGAAAACAAAATCTAAAAATTAAAAAAAATTAAGTCAGTGCCACAAGTTAATTTCTTAACTTGTTGCAATATCACTGTAGCCTCCAAAGATTAATTCAGGAAGGTAAAAAAAAAATCCTTCTGCCTATTAAAATCTCAACATAGGAAATCTTCAAATTACTTTTCATGCATCTATAAGGTTTAGAAATGGAACAAAATTGTCTGTCTTTCCTAGCTTCAAAGTCTTAATGAATACAATATTACATTTCAGTTCTTTATTTTTAATTTAATCTACATTTCCCTCTTTTATTTCTGCTGGGTGAAAATGTCTGAAATCACAAATTGAGACATAACTTCATGTTTTCCTCTTTACCATGGTAGAGAATAAAGCAATATTTCCTTCACAATAAAGATAAAAAGGAGAATTTCTATACAGAGATTTATAATATTTATTCTAAACATCCTGAAAGAAAATCAGAGGAATCAATCTTTGTAGGTCCAAGTTCTCTCTCTTTTACTTCCCACAAGTTGTTTTACTAACTCAGGCACACTATTTTCCAAGAGATATAAAAGATTAACATTACTGTGATCCAGAGAGAGTTCCACTTATGTTCTGCTTCTTGACCAATGCGGAGCCCACACTTTGGACAATAGATCCTGTGGACATTTGCTTTGCAGGGCTGCAGCTTGCTCATGTTTTCTCTGCAGTGCCACTGTGAATTCTGCTTTTCCTGATATATACTAAGGTATAGATTCTCAACCGAACTCCTCCCTTTTGAACATGTGACTTCGGGTGGGGGGATGAAACTTGTCAGAAATTCTTACTGCTTGTTCTGACTTTAAATCAACCTGCAGATAGGTCTTTGCCCTAGAGAAACATTAAAAGGCAACTATTAATTCACTATTCTGAACAATTTAAACAAAATTTTCCAGTGTTTTTAGAAAACCCAGATCATTCAGAAAAGTTTGCTAAACCATTCAGACCATATCTGATTGACTTTAGTTAAGTGCCACAGATAAATCCTGTAAAAGAGATAGTTGGAGAATTAGTCAATATCCTGATATGTCACCTGAAGAAATTTAATAGATGTAAAAGTTATTTAGTATAAAGGAAAGCTATTAGTACAGGGAAATGAGAAAAAGTATTGTTAGAATTTTTTCTCTAGGTAGAGAATGTATTTCAAATAAAAATTGCTTTTAAGTAATATGCATTTTCAATACTCAAATTATAGCATGTAACTCTGTAAAATCATCTTACCATTAACAGTACACCTATGGATTTTTGAAATAATTTTGTTCTGAGCAGATATCATTTAAATAAAGTGTCTCTAATAATTGCCTCTGATATCAAAGTCAAAACAGTTATCTGTGGAAGAGAATGTTATTTCCAAAGCTCTAAAACAATAAGTTGAAGGTCATAAGATTTATATTTTTATTAAACAGTCCTAATGTGTCTTTGACTTAATAGCCATGGTAAGTAATTCAGACACTTTGTGTTCATGAATAATTCAATGTCTCAGAGGTCACTATTTAAGTCTTAGATTATGGAATGAAGTTTTTATAGCTTGGCTTATGATCGATCATAAGTTATAAGAGCTCCTTTTAATTAGAAGTACATACCATCAATAATTACTTTAATAAAATACATGAACACAAATTGACTGCCTCATGATACCTGTTTAATTGTGATGACTTCTCATCACTGAGCAATAAAACAATTTTAACTATCCATTTCTGTGTGATAGTAATCACTATATTCTATATTTAAGACACAGTATAGTGTGAAGTAGATGGAGCCAGATATTTTGGACTGAAATTCCAGGGATTCCAGTTATTAGCTGTGTAAACCTGGGAAAATTACTTAACATTTTGGTGCCTCAGAGTTCTTATCTATAATAGGAGGATAGTAACAATACATACTTAGAGGGTTAGTATGAGTTTAAATGAATTCAGTTCATTTCAGTCGCTCAGTTGTGTCTGACTCTTTGCGACCCCATGGACTGCAGCACGCCAGACCTCCCTGTCCATCACCAACTCCTGGAGTCTACCGAAACTCATGTCTATTGAGTCAATGATGCCCTCTAACCATTTCATCCTCTGTCATCCCCTTCTCCTCCTGCCTTCAATCTTTCCCAGCATCAGGGTCTTTTCAAATGAGTCTCTTCATATCATATGGCCAAAGTATTGGAGTTTCAGCTTCAACATCCGTCCTGCCAATGAACACTCAGGGCTGATCTCCTTTAGGATGGACTGCTTGGATCTCCTTGCTGTCCAAGGGACTCTCAAGAGTCTTCTCCAACACCACAGTTCAAAAGCATCAATTCTTCAGCACTCAGCTTTCTTTATGGTCTGACTCTCACATCCATACGTGACTAGTGGAAAAACCATAACCTTGACTAGACGGACCTTTGTTGACAAAGTAATGTCTGTTTTTTAATATGATTTCTAGGTTGGTCATAACTTTCCTTCCAAGGAGTAAGCGTCTTTTAATTTCTTGGCTGCAGTCACCATCTGCAGTGATTTTGGAGCCTAAAAAAATAAAGGCAGCCACTGTTTCCACTGCCCCATTTTTTTCCCCCATGAAGTGATGGGAGCAGATGCCATGATCTTAGTTTTCTGAATGTTGAGCTTTATTAAGCCAACTTTTTCACTCTCCTCTTTCACTTTCATCAAGAGGCTCTTCTTCTTCACTTTCTGCCATAAGGGTGGTGTCATCTGCATATCTGAGGTTATTGATATTTCTTCCGGCAATCTTGATTTCAGCTTGTGCTTCATCCAGCCTAGCGTTTCTCATGATGTGCTCTGCACAGAAGATAAATAAGCAGGGTGACAATATACAGCCTTGATGTACTCCTTTTCCTATTTGGAACCATGGTTAAGTGAATTAACCATTTGTATTGGTTGACACACAGTAAACATTCAAATAAATAAGCTATTACTATTTCAATCAATTTAGGGAGTCTGTATGGTATAACAATGTTCATTTTAATCAATTTTGGGAGAGCTAATACAGATACTTGATAAAACGTCTGGTAAGCGCATTCCCTGTTTCAACCAGTTCCTTTAGAATTAAATACATACTGCCTATGTATTTTATATATATATATTATTATATATTGTTTTAAATAAGGATAATAAGAAACTCTGATGCTGAGAGGGGTTGGGGGCAGGAGGAGAAGGGGACGACAGAGGATGAGATGGCTGGATGGCATCACTGACTCGATGGACATGAGTTTGGGTGAACTCTGGGAGTTGATGATGGACAAGGAGGCCTGGCATGCTGCAATTCATGGGGTCGCAATGACTCAGATTTGACTGAGAGACTGAACTGAACTGAACTGAAATAAGAAACAAAATCAATTAATTGGGATTTTTTGTCTATCAAAATTCTAAATATATGGATAGTTGAAAATATTCACTTTGCAGGATGCTTGGGACTGGTGCAAGGAGAGGACCCAGAGGGATGGCATGGGGTGGGAGGTGGGAGGGGATTCATGTTTGGGAACGCTTGTACACTCGTGGNCTTTATAATTGGAGCCCAAACATGAAAAATACTCATTTTTTTGTTTGAAAACAAAAATATATATGAATTATCAAATATATGTCATATATACTTAATTCCATTCTTGCACAGTAACTTTCCTAGTCTCCTGCTCTTTATTCTTTTTTTTTTTTAATTTATTTTTACTTGGAAGATAATCGCTTCAATGTTGTATTGGCTTCTGCCATACACTAACATGAATCAACCATAAGTATACATATGTCCTCTTCCTCTTGAACCTCTCTCACATGCCGGACCCCTTCCTACCCTTCTAGACTGCCACAGAGCACCAGGTTGCCTTGCTTCTTATTCTGTGATTATATCCTATGGGTTTGCTACTCTGGAGAAATTATAGAGAAATCATCTGGATTCTTTAGTGTTTGAAAATTTTCTCATTGGTTTTCCAGGAATAGGTAGATTCAGATCGTGAAGCAGGTGTTTTTGTGTTAGGTATACAATACAGTGTCTTTTTGAAATCGAGACTTTTTTTCTGATCACTTTCTATTTACCTATTTTTTCCTTGCTTTCTTTAGCCCTTTACTAATAGGAACCATTTAGAATGAAATTATTAGCTTCCCACTTTGGCTGCATTTCAGAATAACTGGGGTATGTGGAAATTTTAGAAATACAAAATCTGAGACTTATGCTTTCACAAGAGACTATATTATTCTCTGTTTCTACTGCTTCTCTGGATAATATAGTTTCAGGGCTTTAAATGCCATCTACATGTTGATAGGTTTCAAATTTATATTTCCAGTCTTATCTATTGAGCATGAAACTAGTAATGTCCACCACCTAATTTTGTTCAAATTTGAATGTCTAATAAGAATATGAACCTAACGTATGGCTAAAATGGGCTTCCTTGGAGGAGGAAATGGCAACCAACTCCAATATTCTGCCAGGCAAATCTTTTGGACAGAGGAGCCTGGTTGGCTGCTAGCCAGCTGTGGTTCGTAGGGTCACAAAGAGTCGGACACCGCTGAGCACATGCACTGCATGAATGGCTAAAATAGAACTCTTGATCCCACTGCACCAAATCTGATAGTACCTCAGTCTTCCTAATCATAGTAAACGGTACAAACATCTACCAGATGTCCAGAAATCTGTCATCCTTAATTACTTCCCTGCCCTCAGCTTGAAAGTCTGAACTATTTCAAAATTTGCCTGTTCTCCCCATTTCTACTGTTACTTACACTGAGCACCTATCTTACTTTCCCCTCTAGGTTACTCAATTGCCTCTTATCTTTATCCCTGCTAAATCCATTCTCTATATGACAGCCAAAATTGTTCTTTTTTTAAAAATTTAAATTTATTTATTTTAATTGGAGGCTAATTACTTTACAGTATTGCATTGGTTCTGCCACACATCAACATGAATCTGCCACGGGCGTACACGTGTTCCCCATCCTGAACCCCGCTCCTACATCCCTCCCAGTACCATCCCTCTGGGTCATCCCAGTGCACCAGCCCCAAGCATCCTGTATCGAACCTGGACTGGCAATCCGTTTCTTATATGATATTATACATGTTTCCATGACATTCTCCCAGGTCATCCCACCCTCTCTCTCTCTCTCACAGAATCCAAAAGACTGTTCTATGCATCTATGTCTCTTTTGCTGTCTTGCATACAGGGTTATCGTATACCATCTTTCTAAATTCTATATATATGCGTTAGTATACTGTATTGGTGTTTTTCTTTCTGGCTTACTTCACTCTGTATAATAGGCTCCAGTTTCATCCACCTCATTAGAACTGATTCAGCTGTATTCTTTTTAATGGCTGAGTAATATTCCACTGTGTATATATACCACAGCTTTCTTATCCATTCATCTGCTGATGGACATCTAGGTTGCTTCCATGTCCTGGCTATTATAAACAGTGCTGTGATGAACATTGGGGTACACGTGTCTCTTTCAATTTTGGTTTCCTCCGTGTGTATGCCCAGCAGTGGGATTACTGGGTCATAAGGCAGTTCTATTTCCAGTTTTTAAAGGAATCTCCACACTGTTCTCCATAGTGGCTGTACTAGTTTGCATTACCACCAACAGTGTAAGAGGGTTCCCTTTTCTCCACACCCTCTCCAGCATTTATTGCTTGTAGACTTTTTGATAGCAGCCATTCTGACTGGCATGAGATGGTACCTCACTGTGGTTTTGATTTGCATTTCTCTGATAATGAGTGATGTTGAGCATGTTTTTATGTGTTTGTTAGCCATCTGTATGTCTTCTTTGGAGAAATGTCTGTTTAGTTCTTTGGCCCATTTTTTGATTGGGTCGTTTATTTTTCTGGTATTGAGCTGCAGGAGTTGCTTGTATATTTTTGAGATTAATTCTTTGTCAGTTGCTTCATTTGCTATTATTTTCTCCCATTCTGAAGGCTTTTTCACCTTGCTTATAGTTTCCTTTGTTGTACAGAAGCTTTTAATTTTAATTAGGTCCCATTTGTTTATTTTTGCTTTTATTTCCAGTATTCTGAGAGGTGGGTCATAGAGGATCCTGCTGTGGTTTATGTCGGAGAGTGTTTTGCCTATGTTCTCCTCTAAGAGTTTTATAGTTTCTGGTCTTACCTTTAGATCTTTAATCCACTTTGAGTTTATTTTTGTGTATGGTGTTAGAAAGTGTTCTAGTTTCATTCTTTTACAAGTTGTTGACCAGTTTTACCAGCACCACTTGTTAAAGAGATTGTCTTTTCTCCATTGTATATTCTTGCCTCCATTGTCAAAGATAAGGTGTCCATAGGTGTGTGGGTTTATCTCTGGGCTTTCTGTTTTGTTCCATTGATCTGTATTTCTGTCTTTGTGCTAGTACCATACTGTCTTGATGACTGTAGCTTTGTAGTAGAGCATGAAGTCAGGCAGGTTGATTCCTCCAGTTCCATTCTTCTTTCTCAAGATTACTTTGGCTGTTCTAGGTTTTTTTGTATGTTCATACCAATTGTGAAATTATTTGTTCTAGTTCTGTGAAAAATACCGTTGGTAGCTTGATAGAGATTGCATTGAATCTATAGATTGCTTTGGGTAGTATACTCATTTTCACTATATTGATTCTTCTGACCCATGAACATGGTATATTTCTCCATCTATTAGTGTCCTCTTTGATTTCTTTCACCCGTGTTTTATAGTTTTCTACATATAGGTCTTTAGTTTCTTTAGGTAGATATATTCCTAAGTATTTTATTCTTTTCGTTGCAATGGTGAATGGAATTGTTTCCTTAATTTCTCTTTCTGTTTTCTCATTATTAGTGTATAGGAATGCAAGGGATTTCTGTATGTTGATTTTACAAAAAAATCTAAATAAAATATTTTCATTTACTTGTCTGAGATCTTTCAAGATTGCTATGTACTTAGAACATAATGTGGACTCCTTGAGATAGGGGTCAACCAAAATTAAAACAAAGCAACTTCCTGAACTCCACTCTTCCTATGGACACATCCATTGTACAGCAGCACATAGAGCAATTCCCTCTGAAAGAAATCCAGAGACTTCTTGAGTAACTTCACTGCATTGGATGGGTGTGAAAATATTTAAATTGTAATGGGTAGGAGTAATTGAGACACAATCTTTTGTTTTTCTGAACTTTATTTATTTAGCTATATCTGGTCTTTCTTTCCAGTGCATAGACTCTCTAGTTGTGGTGCACAACACTTGTATTTCTTGCCTTCCAGATACTGGTCATTCTAACAGGTGTAAGGTGCTATGTCATTATGGTGTTTATTTGCATTTCCCTGATGATTACTGACATTGAGCACTTCCTCATTTACATGTTTGCCATTTGTGTGTCTTCTTTGAAAAATTTTCTATTCAGTTCTTTTGTCCATTTTGAAATTAAATTTTTTTTTTTTTGCTATTGAGTTGTGTGAGTTTTTTTTTTTAGCAAATTAATTATTTTTAATTGAAGGATGATTGCTTTACAACATTGTGTTGGTTTCTGCCATATATCAACATGAATCAGCCATAGGTTTATGTATGTCCCCTCCCTCTTGAACCCTTATTCCCACCTCCTACCCCTCTCACCAATCTAGATTATCACAGAGCACCAGATTTGAACTCCCTGCATCATAGTGTAAATTTCCACTGGTTATCTAATTTTACATATGTTAATATATATGTTTCAATGCTACTCTCTCAATTTGTCCCCCCCCTTCCTTCCCTGTGCCCACAAGTCTTTTCTCTAAGTCTGTATCTCCATTGCTGCCCTGCAAATAGGTTCATCAGTACCATCTTTCTAGATTCCATATATTTGCATTAATACATGATACTTGTCTTCCTCTTTCTGACTTACTTCACTCTGTATAATAGGCTCTAGGTTCATCCACCTTATTAGAACTGAGTCAAATGCGTTCCTTTTTATGGCTGAATAATATTCCATTGTGTATATGTACCACAACTTCTTTATCTATTCATCTGTTGATGGACATCTAGGTTGCTTCCATGTTCTAGCTATTGTAAATAGTGCTGCAATCAACACTGGAGTGCATGTGTCTTTTTCGTTATGGTTTCCTCAGGGTATATACCCAGTAGTGGGATTGTTAGGGTATATACCCAGTAGTGTGATTGTTGGGTCATATGGTAGATTTATTCCTAGTTCTTTTTTTAAGGAATCTCCATACTGTTCTCCATAGTGGCTGTATCATTTTGCATTACCAGGTATACTTTGGATATTAGCCACCTCTCAGATTCGGAGAGGGCAATGGCACCCTACTCCAGTACTCCTGCCTGGAGGGTCCCATGGACGGAGGAGCCTGGAAGGCTGCAGTCCATGGGGTCGCTGAGGATCGGACACGACTGAGCGACTTCACTTTCACTTTTCACTTTCATGCATTGGAGAAGAAAATGGCAACCCACTCCAGTATTCTTGCCTAGAGAATCCCAAGGATGGCGGAGCCTGGTGGGCTGCTGTCTATGGGGTCACACAGAGTCAGACATGACTGAAATGACTTAGCAGCAGCACCTCTCAGATATATGATTTGCAAAATTTCTCCCATTCTGTAGGTTGCCTTTTTATTTTGTAAATTTTCTCTTTTGCTTTTTAGTTTGATGTAGTTCCACTTGTTGAGTTTTGGTTTCATTACTTGTGCTTTTGGTGTCGTATGCAAACATTCTGTTAAGATGGTCTACTTTACCATTAGTCTGGTCCACTCTTCCAGAGATTTGTTAATACATGCCTGAAGAGATTAGGATAGGAGCTCCTTTATTTCGCCCCAGAACTTGATAGCTCAATATATTTGATAATACATCTATATGTTCTCTATTTCCAATTGTTTTAATGACAATTCATGAGATGATTCCTTAGGAATCTACTTAGGTGTTAAAAAACAAAATTTAACTGACTAATTTTAAGTTCTAATTGACTTTATTAGGTGATTTGTGAACTGAGCAGCATCTCATCTAATCAGAAAGGCATTACAAGGGGTTGAACAAAAAGGAAGTTTTTTTCTTTTCAAGTGTTTGTTTGTTGGCTGCATTGCATGTTAGTTGCAGCATGTAGGATCTTTGTTGTGTCATGCGTGATCTTTCTTTGCAGTACAGACTCTAGTTGGGACATGTGGGCTTTGTAGTTGCAGCCGGTGGGCTTAGATGCTCTGTGACATGGAGGATCTTAGTTTCCTGACCAGGGACTGCACCCAGGTCCCCTGCATTGTGAGGTGAATTCTCAATCACGCGACCACCAAGGAAGTACCAGGAAGGTTTATATAGGAAGAAAGATGTGGTAAGGCAGCTATTAGGAAAGAAAATTAAGGATTATTTTTAGGCCAGAAAATGTTTTTTGGAGGAAGAAAATGCAAGGGTTTTATGCAGATTGCCTCTTCTGGGAGAATGAAGAAGGGCCGTGTAACAGACTACTTCATTCTTGCTGACCACAAAGTTCCATACTGGTTGATTAAGATTACATTTGTGCTGAAGGTTGTAACTGCAGTTAGGTTAGGTATTAAATCTAGGTTTGGTATCATGGGCTTTAGCACAAGGACTGCCATTTTGAGTCTGTAGTTTTTCTCTTTAACATCCAGGAAACTGGGAAAATCTTACAAGCCACTCTGTAAGAAAGAATTCTGCTCACAATGTCTACAGTTTCTCTCTATTGCATATCTGGTATATTATTGCCATTTTGAATTTTTTTACATTTGATAATCATTATCTTATTAAAGAGATTACTTTTATCAATTTATTAAGCTTCATCTAACCTATAACATATACTTGAGACAAAACTGAAATGCAAATCAAAACCCTAATGGCATATCACCTTACACCTTGTTAGAATGACCAGCATTTGGAAGGCAAGAAATACAAGTGTTGGTGAGGATGTAGAGAAAAGGGAAATTTTGTGCGTGTTACTGCAGTCTTTTGTTAACTGGGAATAGTTCAGAAGGAATTTTTCTTAAAATTTATATTTCCAATCCATCATAATGTCTGACAGGTATATGTTTCATACTTAAAGTAATGTAATTGAAATTAATATGTTTAAATATTCTTTTTTTAAGTCTAAATATTCTGATGCTTGATCAATGTGATATGTATTTCTAGCTAATATATCTACTATGCAGACATATTTGTCTTTTTTTCAAAATCAAAACACTAGGCATGCTTGAAAATTAATGGCAGTCCATCATTTTGTGTATTTATATAATAACAAATTACATAAACTAAGTTTCACATGGGTATTTGGATTCAATGGTGTTGAAAGATCATTGATTTAATGATTTTCTTTTCTGGACTCATTTCTGGTA
>SJYQ01000127.1:31259-55712 GCA_006410935.1 Redunca redunca | reverse complement strand
ATGCCATTCTCCCATCTCATCCCACCCTCTCCCTCTCTCTCTCCCCCAGAGTCCAAAAGTTCACTCTATAGATCTGAGTCTCTTTTGTTGTCTCGCATACAGGGTCATCATCCCCATCTTTCTAAATTCCATATATATGCGTTAGTATACTATATTGGTGTTTTTCTTTCTGGCTTCTGAAAAAATGTTTATTTTCATTTATTGGCTGCATTGGCTTGTGGCACACAGGCGCTCCACTTGCACTTCCAGAGCATGCAGGCTTAGTTATTATGAGGCATATGGGATCTTAGTTCCCTGACCAGGAATTGAACTCATGTCCCCTGTACTGCAAGATGGACTCTTAACCCCTGGACCACCAGGGAAGTCCCTAGGTTCTTTAATTTTTGAAGTTTCCTTGTGGTTTTTCAGGAATTGGTAAATCCAGAGTTTGGCTTAGCCATACAATACAAAGTCTTTTTGAACCTGCTTGACTAAATTAAGATGTGTTTTTCTGTTCGTGTTTTATTTAATTTTTTCCCGCTTTCTTGCTTTAGCCCTTTACTTATGGGAGCCATTTAAAATGAAATTATTAGCAGTACTTCCTCATTTGGCTGCATTTTAGAATAACTGGGATATGTGGAAATTTTACAAAGACAGAGTCTGAATCTTATGGCCTTGCCAGGGATTCTAGTCTTCTCTGTTTTTACTGCCTCTCTGGATAATATCATATAGTTCCAAGGCGTAAATGTCATTTTCATATTGATGGCTTTCAAATTTGTATTTCTAATCTTCTCCATTCAGCATCAAATTATATTTCCAAATGCCTAGGCTTCCCTGGTGCCTCAGAGGATAAAGAGTCTGCCTGCAATGCAGGAGACCCAGGTTCAATCCCTGGGTTGGGAAGATCCCCTGGAGAAGGAAATGGCAACCCACTCCAGTATTCTTGCCTGGAGAATCCCATGGACAGAGGAGCCTGAGCGGGCTGCAGTCCACGGGGTCGCAAAGAGTCGGACATGACTGAGTGACTTCACTTTTTTGGGTTTTTAACAAAAATATGAATCTAAACATGGCTAAAATAGAACTCCTGATTCCCACGGCATCAAATCTGATATAACTGCGGTGTTCCTCATCATAGTAAATGGTACAAACATCTACCTGTCACTGTCCAGAAACCTAAGCCATCCTTAATTACTTCCCTGCCCTCCTTACCCTGAAAATTTGAACTATTTCAAGCTTTAACTTCTTTTCTCCATTTCTACTTCTATTGCCAAACACTGAGGCACTATCTCTCCCCCACCCTGGCCCCCTGTATTATCCAATGGCTTCCTAACATTCCCTGCTCTAGCTTTTTCCCCTTTCAATCCATTCTCCATGTGGCAGCCAGAAGTGTTCTTAAAATTTTTTTCATTTACATGTTTGAAATCTTTCAAGACTCCTTATGACCTTAGAATAAAATTCAGACTCCTTCTTTACCATGACCTATCAACTGCTTCAAGACCTAACCTCTGTTATCCTACCCACTTTCTCCCATTCTCTCCATCCCTGTGTTTCTCCAGGAATGCAAGCATTTAAAAGCCTTTTGCACTATCCCATTTACCTGTAATATTCTGTCCCCAAATTGTGCCCTTATTTTCACTTTTCCAGCTGTTATCTATTCAATGAGGGCTTTCTTGATTATCTAAACAAAGATTCTCCCCACCACAGTCTTCTCTATCATGTTTTCATGTTTTTCCTCAACAGTCTTCACATTTTGCTTTTTTAAATATATTGTCTTAGGCTGTTTGGGTGGCTTAAACGACAAACATTTATTTCTTATAATGCTAGAGGCTGGAAATGCCAAGATCAAAATGCTGGCAGATTTAGTATCTGGTGAAGATATTCATCCTGGTTCATAGAGATTAGTCTTTTTCTTTTTTTAAATATATCTACTTACTTATTTATTTGGCTGCATCAGGTCTTATTTGTGGCATGTGGGATCAGGTCAGTCTTCATTCCAATCCCAAAGAAGAGCAGTGCCAAAGAATGTTCAAGATATTGTATAATTGTGCTCATTCAACATGCTAGTAACAGTATACTCAAAATCCTTCAATTTAGGCTTCAGCAATATGTGAACTGAGAACTTACAGAGGTACAAGCTGGGTTTAGAAGAAGCAGAAGAACCAGAGAGAAAATTGCCAACACTTGTTGGATCATAGAGAAAGGAAGGGAATTTCAGGAAAACATCGGCTTTGTTGACTATGCTAAAGCCTTTGACTGTGTGCATCACAAGAAACTGTGGAAAATTCTTAGAGAGATGGGTATACCAGACCATCTTACCTGTCTCCTGGGAAACCTGTATGCAGGCCAAGAAACAACAGAACAGGAAACAGCTGACTGGATCAAAACTGGGAAAGGAGTATGACAAGACTGTATAATATCACCTTGCTTATTTAACTTCTATGCAGAGCACATCATGTGAAATCCTGGACTGGATGAATCACAAGCTGGAATCAAGACTGGTGGGAGAAATATCAACAACCTCAGATATGCAGATGATACCATTCTAAGGGCAGAAAGTGAAGAGGAACTAAAGAGCTTCTTAATGTGGGTAAAAGAGGAGAGTGCAAAAGCTGGCTTAAAGCTCAACGTTAAACAAGCTAAGATCTTGGCATTGGTCCCATTACTTCATGGCAAATAGAAGGGGAAAAAGTGAAAGCAGTGACAGATTCTATTTTCCTGGGTTCCAAAATCACTGCAAATGGTAATTATAGCCATGAAATTAAAAGATCCTAGTTCTTTGGAAGGAAAGTCATAACAAACCCAGACAGCATATTAAAAAGTAGAGACATCACTTTGCTGACAAAGGTCCATAGAGTCAAAGCTATGATTTTTCCTGGCAGGTAGAGAATCTGCCTGCCAATGCAGGAAGTGCAAGAGACATGGGTTAGATCCCTGGGTGGGGAGATCCCCTGGAGGAGGAAATGGCAACCCACTCCAGTATTCTTGCCTGGAGAATCCCATGGACAGAGGAGCCTGGTGAGCTATAGTCCATGGGGTCACAAAGAGTCAGACACAACTGAACATGGTTTTTCCAGTAGTCAAGCCAGTCAATCCTAAAGGAAATCAACCCTGAATATTCATTGGAAGGACTGATGGTGAAGCTCAAACTTCAATACTTTGGCCACCTGATGCAAAGAGCTGACTCACTGGAAAAGACCCTGATGCTGGGAAAGATTGAAGGCAAAAGGAGAAGGGGGCAATAGAGGATGAGATGATCAGATAGCATCACCAACTCAGTGGACATGAATCTGAGTGAACTCTGGAAGATAGTGAAGGAAAGGGGAGCCTTATGTGCTGCAGTCCAGAGTGTTTGGGGTTGCAAAGAGTCGGACACGACTTAGGGACTGAGCAACAACTATTCCTAGGTATTTTATTCTTTTTGATGTGATGGTAAATGGGATTGTTTCCTTAATTTCTCTTTCTGAGAGTTAGTGTATAGAAATTTGGCAAGTTTACCAAATTCACTGATGAGCTTTAGTAGTTTTTTGCTAAACATCTTTTTCTTTTCTTGTAGCATCTTTAGGATTTTCTGTATAAAGTATGTCACCTGCAGTGACAGTTTTATTTCTTCCTTTTAAATTTAGATTCCTTTTATTTCTTTTTCCTCTCTTATGGCTGTGCTAGGACTCCCAAAACTGTGTTGAATAAAATTGGTAAGAGTGGGCATCCTTGTCTTGTTCCTGATCATAGAGGGAATGCATTTAGCTTTTCACCATTGAGTATGATGTTAGCTGTGGATTTGTTATATATGCCCTTTATAATGTTGAGGTATGTGTTCTCTATGCCCTCTTTCTAAAGAGTTTTTTAAAAATCATAAATGGATGTTGAATTTTATCAAAAGTTCTTTCTGGATCTATTGAGATGATCATATGGTTTTCATTCTTTTTTGTTCATATGTATAACATTGATTGACTTGTGGGTATTGAAAAAATCCTTACATCCCTATAATAAATTCCACATGGTCTAGTCAAGGCTATGGTTTTTCCTGTGGTCATGTATGGATGTGAGAGTTGGACTGTGAAGAAGGCTGAGTGCTGAAGAATTGATGCTTTTGAACTGTGGTGTTGGAGAAGACTCTTGAGAGTCCCTTGGACTGCAAGGAGATCCAACCAATCCATTCTGAAGGAGATCAACCCTGGGATTTCTTTGGAAGGAATGATGATAAAGCTGAGACTCCAGTACTTTGGCCACCTCATGCGAAGAGTTGACTCACTGGAAAAGACTCTGATGCTGGGAGGGATTGGGGGCAGGAGGAGAACGGGATGATAGAGGATGAGATGGCTGGATGGCATCACTGACTCGATGGCTGTGAGTTTGAGTGAACTCCAGGAGTTGGTGATGGACAGGGAGGCCTGGCGTGCTGTGATTCATGAGGTCACAAAGAGTCGACACGACTGAGTGACTGAACTGAACTGAACTGATCATAGTGTATGACTCTCAATATATTGTTGAATTTGATTTGCTTATATATATTTTTTTATTTGCTTGTATTTTGTTGAGGATTTTTGCATCCATGTTCATTTGTGATATTGTCCTGTAACTTACTTTTTTTGGGGGTAATATCTTTGTCTAGTTTTGGTATTAGGGTGATGGTAGCCTCATAGAATAAGTCTGGAAGTGTTCCTTCCTCTTCAGTTTCTTTGGAATAGTTTCAGAAGGATAAGCATTAATTCTTCTCTAAATGTTTGGTAGAATTCACTCTTGAAGCCAATTTGGCCCTGGTTTTTTGTTTGTTTGAGTTTTAAAATTATTGATTCCATTTTATTACTGGTACTTGATCTATTCATATTTACTGTTTCTTCCTGGTTCAGTCTTGGGAGATTATATGTTCCAAAGATTTGTCCATTTCTTCCAGGTTGTCTAATTGTTGGCAAATACTGTTCTTAGTATTCTCTTATGAATTTTTTTTTATCTCTGTGGTATTTGGAGAAGCAATGGCACCGCACTTCAGTACTTTTGCCTGGAAAATCCCATGGATGGAGAAGCCTGGTAGTCTGCAGCCCATGGGGTCGCTAAGAGTCGGACACATGAGCGACTTCACTTTCACTTTTCACTTTCATGCATTGGAGTAGTAAATTGCAACCCACTCCAGTATTCTTGCCTGGAGAATCCCAGGGATAGGGGAGCCTGGTGAGATGCTGTCTATGGGGTCGCACAGAGTCGGACACGACTGAAGCGACTTAGCAGCAGCAGCAGCAGCAGTAGCTGGTTATTTTGATTATTGGAGTCCTTTCCATTTTTTACTTGCTGAGCCCAGTTAAAAGTTTATCAATTTTGTTTACCTTTTAAAAGAACCAGCTCTTGGTTTTATTGATCTTTTCCATTTTTGTCTCTATTTTATTTCTGCTCTGATCTTTGTTGCTTCCTTCCTTGTTGACTTTTTTCCTGCTATTTTAATTCATTAATTAATTAAAAAAATTTAATTGGGGGATAATTCCTTTACAATATTGTGTTAGTTTCTTCTGTGCAACAATGTGAATCAGCTATAAGTTTACATATATCTCCTCCCTCCTAAACCTACTTTCCATGACCCCATTCCACCCCTCTAGGTCATCACCTTGTTAACTTTTGGCTTAGTTTGTTCTTTTCTATTTCTTTGATGTGCAATGTTAAGTTGTTTATGTAGATCTTTTATTTTTCTTAATATTGCTGTTTATCCTTCTTAGACTGCTTTTGCTGCCATGTATAATTTTTGGTATGCTATATTCCAACTTTTGCTTGTTTTAAGCTATTTTTTTGCTTTGCTGATTTATTCTTGACGTATTGGTTGTTCAGGAGTGTGTTGTTAATTTCTATGTACCTAAAAGATTTCCAGCTTTCCTCTTATTATTGATTTCTAGAGTCATGCTGTTGTGCTCAGAAGTTACTTGGTGTGATTTCAATCTTCTTAAATTTGCTGACTTGTTTGTGGCCTAGAATATGATCTATCCTGGAGAATGTTCATGTGTGTTTGAGAAGAATTGTGTGTTATGTTGCCCTTGGATGAAATGTCCTGTATTTCTCTGTTTGGTTCTTTTGGTCTAATGTATGGTTTATGCCCTACTTTTTTTGTTGTTGTTGATTCTTCCTGGATGATCTATCTCTTACTAAAACTGGGGTAGGGAAGTCCCCTACTAATATTGTAAGTTTTTCCCTTCAAGTCTGTTAATGTTTGCTTGATAGATTGAGATGCTTCAATTTTTGTGTAAATATATTTATGATTGTTATATTTTGATTGATTAACCTCTTAATCATTATATACTGACTGTCTCTGTCTCTTGTTACCATTTTGGCTGATAAAAGTATAGATACCTTACCTGTTTTTGATTTTCATTTCTTTGCACATACTGTTGTTTTTCACATGTTCACTTTGAGTCTATGTGTGTTCTTAAAGGCAAAATGAGTCTCTTGTAGGCAGCATATATTTAGGTCCTGCTTTTCTCCTCCCATCCAGCCACTCTATGGCCATCAATTGGAGAATTTAATCTATTTATATTTGAAGTAACTACTGACAGGCAATAGCTTACTAATGCCATCTTATTAATCATTTCCTGGCTATTTTGTAGTTCCAGTTTTTTCCCTTTCTTCCTCTCTTGGTGCCTTACTTGAATTTGTGATTTTCTGCAGTGATATACTCTGATTCCCTTCTCTTTGTCTATTGGAATATACTATAAATATTTGCTTTGTAATTCCTACACAGCTTATATAAATCATCTATAAAGCTTTCCATTTTACTCTGATAGAAACTTAGCTTTGATTGCGTAGAAAAAATTTGCCCTTTTACTCTGCTCTTTATGTTTTTATGTCACAAATTACCTCTTTTATATTGTGTATTTGTTAAGAAGTTATAGTAGCTATAGTTATTATTAATGCTTTCGTTTTTTAGCCCTTATACTATAGTTAAATTGTTAACACCCCAATGTATTGTAGTATTCTAAATTTTCATATATATTTATCTTTACCAGTGTGTTGCATAGTTCCATGTTTTCATGTTACTAATTAATGTTCTTTCTATTTTGTTCCACTGATCTATATTTCTGTCTTTGTGCCAGTACAATACTGTCTTGATGACTGTGGAGTGCACATAAGGAAGTGATTACTGGTTAGCTTGCTCTCTCCTCTTTTGACTCCACATCATCTCATTCAGGTCACCCCTAACTCCCCCCCTCCCTCTTCTTTTCTCCATGTAACTATGTGAACCTCTCTGGGTGTCCCTCAATGTGGAGAAGCTTTTCATCTTTAACCTAGATGTTTTATCAATGGTGCAGTATAGAAGGAGAAGTCTTGAGACTACTGTAAAAATAAAACTGAAAACAAGAAGCAGGAGGCTTAAGTCCAAATCCTGAGAACATGAGAGAACTCCTGACTCCAAGAAACATTAATGGATAGGAGCTGGTCAAACACCTCCATACCTACACTGAATCCAAGCACCACCCAAGAGCCAACAAGTTCCAGAGCAAGGCATACCACACAAATTCTCCAGCAACATAGGAACACAGCCCTGAGCTTCAATATACAGACAGCTCAGTTACTCCAAAACCACTGACATCTCATAACTCATTACCGGACACTTCATTGCACTCCAGAGAGAATAAATCCAGCTCCATCCACCAGAACACTGACACAAGCTTCCCTAACCAAGAAACCTTGACAAGCCACTGATACAACCCCACCCACAGCGAGGAAACTCCACAATAAAGAGAACTCCACAAACTGCCAGAATACAGAAAGGCCACCCCAAATGCAGCAATATAAACAAGATGAAGAGACAAAGGAATACCCAGCAGGCAAAGGAACAGGATAAATGCCCACCAAACCAAACAAAAGAGGAAGAGATAGGGAATCTACCTGAGAAAGAATTCTGAATAATGATAGTGAAAACGATCCAAAATCTTGAAATAAAAATGGAATCACAGATAAATAGACTGGAGACAAGGATTGAGAAGATGCAAGGAAGATTAATAAGGACCTATAAGAAATAAAAAAGAGTCAATATATAATGAATAATGCAATAAATGAGATCAGAAACACTCTGGAGGCAACAAATAGTAGAATAACGGAGGCAGAAGATAGGATTAGTGAAATAGAAGATAGAATGGTAGAAATAAATGAATCAGAGGGGGAAAAAAAAGAAAAACGAATTAAAAGAAAAGAGGACAATCTCAGAGATCTCCAGGACAATATGCAATGCTCCAACATTCGAATCGTAGGAGTCCCAGAAGAAGAAGACAAAAAGAAAGACCATGAGAAAATACTTGAGGAGATAATAGTTGAAAACTTCCCTAAAATGGGGGAGGAATAATCACCCAAGTCCAAGAAACCCAGAGAGTCCCAAACAGGATAAACCCAAGGCAAAACACCCCAAGACACAGATTAGTCAAATGAACAAAGATCAAACACAAAGAACAAATATTAAAAGCAGCAAGGGAAAAACAACAAATAACACACAAGGGGATTCCCATAAGGATAACAGATGGTCTTTCAATATAAACTCTCCTGGCCAGGAGGGAATGGCAAGACATATTTAAAGTGATGAAAGAAAATAACCTACAGCAAGGATCTCATTCAAATATGAAGGAGAAATCAAAAGCTTTATAGACAAGCAAAAGCTGAGAGAATTCAGCACCACCAAACCAGCTCTTCAACAAATGCTAAAGGATCTTCTCTAGACAGGAAACACAAAAAGGGCGTATAAACCCGAACCCAAAACAATAAAGTAAATGGCAACGGCATCATACTTATCAGTAATTACCTTAAACGTAAATGGGTTGAATGCCACAACCAAAAGATAAAGACTGGCTGAATGGATACAAAAACAAGACCCCTATATATGTTGTCTACAAGAGACCCACCTCAAAACAAGGGACACACACAGACTGAGAGTGAAGGGCTGGAAAAAGATATTCCACGCAAATGGAGACCAAAAGAAAGCAGGAGTAGCAATATTCATATTAGCTAAAACAGACTTTAAAACAAACGCTGTGAAAAGAGACAAAGGACACTACATAATGGTCAAAGGATCAGTCCAAGAAGAAGATATAACAATTATAAACATATATGCACCCAACATAGGAGCACTGCAATATGTAAGACAAATGCTAACAAGTATGAACGGGGAAATTAACAATAAGACAATAATAGTGGGAGACTTTAATACCCCACTCACACTTATGGATAGATCAACTAAACAGAAAATTAACAAAGAAACACAAACTTTAAATAATACAATAGACCAGTTAGACCTAATTGATATCCAGAGGACATTTCACCCCAAAACAGTGAATTTCACCTTTTTCTCAAGTGCTCACGGGACCTTCTCCAGGATAGATCACATCCTGGGCCATGAATCTAGCCTTGATAAATTCAAAAAAATTGAAATCATTCCAAGCATCTTTTCTGACCACAATGCAGTAAGATTAGATTTCAATTACAGGAGAAAAACTATTAAAAATGCCAACATATGGAGGCTGAACAACACGCTTCTGAATAACCAACAAATCACAGAAGAAATCAAAAAAGAAATCAAAATATGCTTAGAAATGAATGAAAATGAAAACACAACAACCCAAAACCTGTGGGACACTATAAAAGCAGTGCTAAGGGGAAAGTTCATAGCAACACAGGCATACCTCAAGAAACAAGAAAAAAGTCAAATAAATAACCTAACTCTACACCTAAAGCAACTAGAAAAGGAAGAAATGGATAACCCCAGGGTTAGTAGAAGGAAAGAAATCTTAAAAAATAGGGCAGAAATAAATGCAAAGACACAAAAGAGACCATAGCAAAAATCAGCAAAGCCAAAAGCTGGTTCTTTGAAAGGATAAATAAAATTGACAAACCATTAGCCAGACTCATCAAGAAAAAAAGGGAGAAAAATCAAATCAATAAAATTAGAAATGAAAATGAAACGAATCACCAGTCGATGTCTGATGCAGGATGCAGGATGCTTGGGACTGGTGCAAGGAGAGGACCCAGAGAGATGGTATGGGGTGGGAGGTGGGAGGGGATTCATGTTTGGGAACGCATGTACACTCGTGGTGAATTCATGTCAATGTTTGGCAAAACCAATACAGTAATGTAAAGTAAACTAAAGTTAAAATAAAATTAAAAAAAAAAGAAAATGGAGAGATCACAACAGACAACACAGAAATACAAAGGATCATAAGAGACTACTATCAGCAATTATATGCCAATAAAATGGACAGAATGGAAGAAATGGACAAATTCTTAGAAAAATACAACTTTCCAAAACTGAACCAGGAAGAAATAGAAAATCTTAACAGACCCATCACAAGCACGGAAATTGAAACTGTAATCAGAAAACTTCCAGCAAACAAAAGCCCAGGTGCAGATGGCTTCACAGCTGGATTCTACCAAAAATTTAGAGAACAGATCACCAGCCCAGGTTTGATGCATGAGACAGGGTACTCAGGGCTGGTGCACTGGGATGACTCTGAGGGATGAAATGGGGAGGGAGGGGGGAGGGGGTTTCAGGATGGGGAACACATGTACACCCATGGCTGATTCATGTCAATGTATGGCAAAAACCACTACAATATTGTAAAGTAGTTAGCCTCCAATTAAAATAAATAAGTAAATTTAAAAAAAAAAACAAAAACGATTAACACCAGTCTAACCAGGCAATCACCTTGAAGGACATTAATTGCAACTTTGGGATTTATTTTCCCAATGGCCCCAGTCAAGGAAGGAAAATCATATTATTCTCTTTGTTTCTGTAAAGGTCCTGTTTGCTCTGGGGTAAGGGGTGCATCCCCTGATACCTTATTATGCCCTGAAGAGTTCCCATGTTCTGCTGAAAGGAAAATTTTGGACAAACTCGTTGTCTTGTTCGTAACAATGATAATCACAGTTATTTTCAGCTTGCTTTCCACAGTTAGATTATATACATTAGTGCAGGTGGGATAGGAGGGCAATTGGGTTAATGTTTCAGGTCACATGATATCCAGAGAGCCTCTCATCAGTTTATATACAATTAGGGCATAGAAGGAAAGAGAACAGCAGGGAAGGTGAGCAAACCCAGAAAGGTCACTACTGAAAGAAGTTGATGCAGTGCTAAACCAGGTTTAATATAAAGGAATGAATATGACAAGAATTGAAAAATGTTTGTTAGTAACAATGAGGGTGAGAAGAAAGTGCTAAGCCATCCACTTTCCCCATAATATTTAACTTAAGGGAAATACTTTATTCTATGGTTTATAAAAGATATCTTTGATAGGGTCTTTAGTTTCCTTTGATCTGTTAAGAAGGAAATCAAATCATAAAGCTTTGAAATTTAATTTCCTGAATTCTGTAGTTTTTCATCCCTAATCTCTTATCCCTTTTTACTTTTTTTTTCCTTTTTACTTTGAGAAGAATGCTGAAAGAAAGGTAATACAAAAAATACCACAAAACTCCCAATTTCTTTTAATTAATGTAATGTGAAATTCAGGCAGCTTTATAAGGCAGAAAAATGATGTCTGCATCAAAAAAGTTACCCACAGTACTTGAATTCAAATGTCTTGAGATGTATTAACTCCAATTCTAAGGAAATTTTAAAAATCCCTTAGAATTTTCCCATCATATCTCAAAGGTTAATAGTTATTTTCATTGTCAATAATATTAAGTGGTGCATTACTATCTTTATGCCTGCCTAAATCAATCTTAGCCAAATTCAGTGTTCCTAGCTCTTCAGCTTGTAACTCAACTAATTAGACATCTCTTATAGCTTTTTAAAGATTCAAGATTACAATATTAGAGCAAATAAACATTCCTTAGAAGACTGCAAGTGAATCTGTTTTGGTTGAATTTGTCTTTTGCTATATTCTATCAGAGAATGTGAGAGAAGCAGAAGTTGTAAGGCAAAGCTATTTGGGAATATTTAAATGATGGGATACTGTGCTTTGCATCAATAACTGTATAATAAAAGAGTGATTATTTTCTGTGAAAAATGGATAATGTACATGAGAAAATAAGCAACTGAAAATCAAACTATTAGTACACATTCAAATTTCTTAACTATTTTTTACAAAATAACCACGAGAAGGTGACCTTGTCATTGGATTTTATGTAATATTTACATATTTTTGTCTATTAAAAATTAGTGAATTTTCTCTTCGGAATTTCCCACTCCAAATTGTGGAAAACCTAGACATATTATGTAATTGTAGTTTGTGACTCAGAATTTAATGTCTTACCTATTGTTCCAAAGCATATGCAGTTTTGTGGGCACAATCTTTAAACCCTGTTGTTCATGTTTCATAGACACTCAAAATACACACTTTGTATTCCAAACACCACAATCAGAGTTCCTCTCTGCCTTCCTGCTCCAACCACCCTCCCTTTCTTGCTCCCTCTTAACAGTTTCCTTCGTCTTTTTTTTTAGTCTTCCAAAACAAGTTGTATTCTCATTTATGTTTGGTAGTATTTTATCACCAAATTCCCCAATCTACTTCATTTTTCAATTAATCCAGATTATTAGCTGTTTTATTGTTGTTGTTGTTTGTTGTTTCCATAAAGGCCACTTGGATAAGTAGCTTTTACACCTCAGCATTTCATTTCTTCTTTACCTTCTGAGTTTCCTTGTGTGAACATTGCTCTGTGGAACACTTCTGTGGTTTTAGCACTTCTGCAATGATCATGTGTTGATACCTGTGCAGTGAGCTTCAGCTAAACTCATTATTATGAATATTGATAAGTTGGTGTGTGCTCATGCATGCATGTGTCTTTGTTTGTATTTATATTTGCATGTTATTTGTGTCTGGAAATAAGCTGATAGCATAAACAAACAAGTATGAATGTTTTATTTTGTCTATAAACATATCAACTGAAGTTTAGTTTTTTCATCCAATATTAACACTTTAAAGTTACTGCTGAATTGTTTTTATCTCATGATAAATTCTCACCTTTGTGCAAGATTGTTAAGACTGCAGATATTTCTTTCTATGTAACCACAAAATCAGAAATAACCTGAAAATGAGAAAAAGGGGGGGAGAGGTTTTTTTTTTCCCTAAGAAAAGAGAGTTTTTAAAATGAAAATTTTCTTAGCTATGAAAAGTCTTTAATCTTCATTTATCCAAATGCTAACATACATAAAAAATAACTAATTCAGATGAGAAGCTATTGATAGTATCCACAACAGGACAAATGTCTGAATGAAACATAAAAACTATAAAAATCCTATTGTTATAATGGCAGTATTTGGAAACGTGTTTTCTCCCTCAATCAGTTTGCAAAGTTTTGACAATGAGGGGGTGGACCTTCAGTTTATATGATTCTTCAGGTATTGAAAGAAAAAGAAAGATGAAGGAAAAAAATGCAAGTTCTGGTTACTTTGTTCTGCTGGGTTTTTCTAACTGGCCTCATCTTGAGTTAGTTCTCTTTGTGGTTATCTTGATGTTCTACCTGATGACACTGATAGGTAACCTGTTCATCATTTTCTTGTCATATCTGGATTCCCATCTCCACACTCCTATGTACTTCTTCCTCTCAAACCTCTCTTTTCTGGATCTCTGCTACACCACGAGTTCCATCCCCCAGTTGCTGATCAACCTCTGGGGGCCAGAGAAAACCATCTCTTATACTGGTTGCATGATTCAACTTTATTTTGTCCTTGCACTGGGAACTGCTGAATGTGTGCTGTTGGTGGTGATGTCCTATGACCGTTATGCAGCTGTGTGTAGACCCCTGCATTACACTGTCCTCATGCACCCTCGTTTCTGCCACCTGTTGGCTGTGGCTTCTTGGGTAAGTGGCTTTACCACCTCAGCACTTCATTCCTCATTTACCTTCTGGGTACCCCTGTGTGGACATCGCCAAGTGGACCATTTCTTCTGTGAAGTTCCAGCACTGCTTCGACTGTCATGTGTTGATACTCATGCTAATGAGCTGACCCTTGTGGTCATGAGCTCCATTTTTGTGATCATACCACTTATTCTCATACTCAGCTCCTATGGTGCCATTGCTCAGACTGCGCTGAGGATGCAGTCAACAACTGGACTCCAGAAAGTCTTTGGGACATGTGGAGCCCATCTTATGGTTGTATCCCTCTTTTTCATTCCAATCATGTGCATATATCTACAGCCACCATCAGGAAATTCTCAAGATCAAGGCAAGTTCATTGCCCTTTTTTATACTGTTGTCACACCTAGCCTCAACCCTCTAATCTACACTCTCAGAAACAAAGATGTAAAAGGGGCAGTTAAAAGATTAATGTGCTGGGATAGGGAGATGTGAGAGATCACCTGTCCAGCAACTTTTGTTCAGAGTCTTATGTATCTCAGAGTTTTCCTCTGCTCCTTTGAGACGTGATGGTATTTTTGGTCTACAACCCACCAAGCATAGAAGAAAAGTTCTGTCCCCAAATTTGTTGTTCTTTTTATTTGTTCATTCTGAAATATTTTCTAAAGATAACCGTTTTGATTTGTACAACTTTAATCTTTAATTATTCTATATTTAGTGTTCCCAGAAATTAAGGGCTTGGTTTTAAAATTAATATACTAATTCATGGAGCAAACTTTAGTATCTATCTACAGAAAGAGAGAGTCAATATAGCAAAGATTAGGCTAATAGAGTTTTTGGTCATTGACAGTCATTACATTTACATAAGTGGTAAAAATTCTTTGGCTGAAATACACTTTATTCAAGATACTAAATTATTTGAGCATTTTGTCTTATGGATCTATATATACACTTGTTGCATTGAAAGATATAAAGAATTACCTGTTCAAATGATTCATTCATTCATCCATTCCTTTATTCATTGACTCTCTCCAGGGTATTTGTCTTCCCCTCTCTTCATCCTCTTTATCTTTCACTAGACATGATCATGACTATAGGGTACAGACTCATGTCTTTGAATCCACCTCTCTACCAAGGCTTATTGGGTAATAGAATTTTTCCTAAATAATTGGGGCCACATGATGGATCATTTCACATATCACACAAACTTTTTTTTTTTTTTAAAGAATTTAAACTTTATTTATTTATTTATTTTTTATTATTATTTTTTTTTTATTTTAACTTTAGTTTACTTTACATTACTGTATTGGTTTTGCCAAACATTGACATGAATTCACCACGAGTGTACAAGCGTGCCCAAACATGAATCCCCTCCCACCTCCCACCCCATACCATCCCTCTGGGTCCTCTCCTTGCACCAGTCCCAAGCATCCTGCATTCTGCATCGGACATCGACTGGTGATTCGTTTCTTACTTGATAGTATACATGTTTGCAAAGTGTGAAAACGTTTACTTTTCCTGCCTTCATGGAAAACTTACCATTTGGCATTCCACATGTAGCATTCCAGTCTTTCAACATATAAATGGTTCTCCTTTTTAAGGCTTATTGAAGTATAATTTATATATAATAAAATTCATCCATTTAAAATGTACAGTTCAATGAGTTTTGACAAATGTATAATTGTATAAATATCACCACAATCAAGATATAGTACATTTCCATCACTCTCCAAGGAATGCTGTCCTTTTGCTGTCAGTTCTTTTACCTGTGCCTGAAGCAACCATTGATTTTGTCATAATAGTTTTGCCTCTTTCTTTTTTTTTTAGAATTTCATATAAATGTAATCATGTAGTGTATAATCTTTGAGTTTGGCTTCTTTCACTTAGCATGATGGTTTTGAAATTTAGACATACATCAATGGATCCCCCCTTTTACTTGCTGATTAGAATTCCATTGTATGAATATGGCACAATATATCCATTTATCTGATAATGAGTTTTTGAAAGTATTTACTTTTTTGGTTATTATGAATAAAGCTCTTATAAAGATTGGTATACAAATGTTTGTGTGGCTATGTGATTTCCCTAAATTTAGGTGAACACCTAACAGTGGGATTGGTGAATCATAAACTGCATATATATTTACCTTTATTAGAAATTTTCAAAATCTTTTCAAAGTAGCTATACCATTTTCATTCCAAAAAAAACAGTGTATGAGAGTTACAATTACCCCACATTTTCTGTAACACCTGGTATTGTGAATCTTTATACTTTTAGCCTTTCTAGTGGGTTTATAGTTATATCTCATTGTGGTTCTAATTTGCATTTACTTCAGGGCTATGATGTTGACCATCTTTTCATATACCTCCTATATCTTATTTTGTGATGTTTATGTTAAAATATTCTACCCATTTTTATTGGGTCATTTATCTTTTTATTACTGAGTTCTAAGTATTACTTATACATTTTTAACTCGAGTCCTATGTCAGATAAATGTTTTGTAAGATATTCTTCCAGTCTGTGGTGTGCTTTTTATTTTCTAATACTGTCTTCCAAAGAGCAAGTTTTAAACTTTAATGAAATACATGTTTCTACAAAAAAGCATGCCAGCATTTTGATTGTGATTGCATTGAATTTATGGATCAATTTGGGAAGAACTGACATCTTGGCAATACTGAGTCTTCTGATTCAGGAACACAGTGTATATCTCCATTTATTTATATCTTTTAAATTTCTCTCAGAAGTATTTGAAATTTTTATTATATTTATCTTGTGTATATTTGGTAAAATTTATCCATACCTATGTAATGTTTTGAATGCAATTGTAAATGGCATAGAAATACAATTGAGTTTTCATATATTGACCTTGTATCCTGTGACTGTGCTAACTGAACATTTTATTTCTGGAAGACTTTTAATAATTTTTAGAAAATAAATGCAAAGTATTTATATTTCAAAAGGGATTGTGGACAATCTATTTACCATTCATTTAAGACCAGCACTTTGGTCTAAAGGCTGCCAAAAGTTCACTTAAGTCTATCCAGGAAGTTACTTTTTTTTGATCTCTTGTTATGGCTGTCTTTAAATAATCCCCAGTGGAAGACTATCAGATTTTAAAACCAGATTGCCAACTAAAAATAACCTAAAATCTTGCTCAGTGACATATTTCAGTAATCAAGGAATGCAATAAATTGACTTCAGACTGTACTGCAAAGCTACAGTCATCAAGACAGTATGGTACTGGCACAAAGACAGAAATATAGATCAATGGAACAAAAGGGAAAGTCCAGATATAAATTGATGCTTTTGAACTGTCGTGTTGGAGAGGACTCTTGAGAGTCCCTTGGACTGCAAGGAGATCCAACCAGTCCATCCTAAAGGAAATCAGTCCTGGATAGTCATTGGAAGGACTGATGCTGAAGCTGAAACTCCAATACTTTGGCCACGTGATATGAAGAATGGACTCATTGGAAAAGACCCTGATGCTGGGAAAGATTGAAGGCAGGAGGAGAAGAGGACAACAGAGGATGAGATGGTTGGATGACATCACTGATGTGATGGAGTTAAGTTGAGAAAGCTCTGGGACTTGGTGATGAACAGGGAGGGCTGATGTGCTGCAGTCCATGGAGTTGCAAAGAGGTGAACATGACTGAGTGACTGAACTGAACTGATGGACACCTTATCTTTGACAAAGGAGGCAAAAGTATACAATGGAGAAAAGACAGTCTTTTTAACAAGTGGTGCTGACAAAACTGTCAACCATATGTAAAAGAATGAAACTAGAACACTTTCTAACACTATATACAAAATAAACTCAAAATGGATTAAATATCTAAATGTAAGACCAGAAACTATAAAACTCTTAGAGGAAAACATAGGCAGATACTCTGTCATAAATCACAGCAAGATCCTCTATGACCCACCTCCCACAGTAATGGAAATAAAAACAAATATAAACAAATGAGACCTAATTAAAGCTAAAAGCTTTGGCACAATGAAGGAAAGTATAAGCAAAGTGAAAAGACTGACTTCAGAATGGGAGAAAATAATAGCAAATGAACCAACTGACAAAGAATTAATCTCAAAAATATACAAGCAGCTTGTGCTGCTCAATACCAGAAAAATGAGCAACCCAATCAAAAAGTGGGCAGAAGAATTAAACAGACATTTCTCCAAAGAAGACATACAGATGGCTAAAAATAGATGAAAAGATGCTCAACATCACTCATTATTCAGTTCAGTTCAGTTCAGTTCAGTCGCTCAGTCGTGTCCGACTCTTTGCGACCCCATGAATCGCAGCACGCCAGGCCTCCCCGTCCATCACCAACTCCCGGAGTTCACTCAGACTCGCGTCCATCGAGTCAGTGATGCCATCCAGCCATCTCATCCTGGGTCGTCCCCATCTCCTCCTGCCCCCAAATCCCTCCCAGTATCAGAGTCTTTTCCAATGAATCAACTCTTCGCATCAGGTGTCCAAAGTACTGGAGTTTCAGCTTCAGCATCATTCCTTCCAAAGAAATCCCAGAATTGACCTCCTTCAGAATGGACTGGTTGGATCTCCTTGCAGTCCAAGGGACTCTCAAGAGTCTTCTCCAACACCACAGTTCAAACACATCAATTCTTCGGTGCTCAGCTTTCTTCACAGTCCAACTCTCACATCCATACATGACCACAGGAAAAACCATAGCCTTGACTAGACGGACCTTAGTCGGCAGAGTAATGTCTCTGCTTTTGAATATACTATCCGGGTTGGTCATAACTTTTCTTCCAAGGAGTAAGTGTCTTTTAATTTCATGGCTGTAGTCACCATCTGCAGTGATTTTGGAGCCCCCCAAAATAAAGTCTGACACTGTTTCTACCGTTTCCCCATCTATTTCCCATGAAGTGATGGGACCGGATGCCATGATCTTTGTTTTCTGAATGTTGAGCTTTATCGAAACCACAATGAGGTATCATCCAATGCCAGTCAGAATGACTGTCATCAAAATGGCTACAAACAATAAATGCTGAAGAGGATGTGGAGAAAAGAGAACCCTCTTACTCTGTTGGCGGGAATGCAAACTTGTACCACCACTATGGAGAACAGTGTGGAGAGTCCTTAAAAAACTGAAAATAGAACTTCCATACGACTTAGCAATTCCACTTCTGGGCATACACCCCGAGGAAACCAGAATTGAAAGAGACATGTGTACCCCAGTGTTCACTGCAGCACTGTTTACAATAGCTAGGACATGGAAGCAACCTAAATGTCCATCAGCAGATGAATGGATAAGGAATTTGTGGTACATATACACATGGAATATTACTCAACTATAAAAAGGAACACATTTGAGTGAGTTCTAATGAGGTGGATGGAACTGGAGCCTATTATACAGAGTGAAATAAGTCAGAAAGAGAAACACAGATAGTGTATATTAATGCATACGTACCCACTCCAGTATCCCTGCCTGGAAAACTCCATGAACAGAGGAACCTGGCAGGCTACAGCCCATGGGGTCGCAAAGAATCAGACACGACTGAGCAACTAACACGGAATTTAGAAAGATGGTAAAATAGATGCAGAGCAGTAAAATAGACACAGATGTAAAGAACAGACTTTTGGACCCTGTGGGAGAAGGTGAGGGTGGGATGATTTGAGAGAATAGCATTAAAACATGTATATTATCATATGTAAAATAAATGACCAGTGCAAGTTTGATGCATGAGGCACACAAAGTTGGTGCTCTGGGACAACCCAGAGGGATGGGGTGGAGAGGGAGACAGGAAGTGGGGTTCAGGATGGGGGGAAATATGTGTACCCGTGGCTGATTCATGTTGATGTATAGCAAAATCCATCACAATATTGTAAAGTAATTATCCTCCAATTAAAACAAATAGTTTTAATAAATGAGTTTCTGTTGTGGCAATTTAAACATGATCCAGCGTCAGTATTGATAGTGTTGGGAAGTTACATCCCTCATTTGAATGCTCTGTCTGAATCTGAGAGTCAATACCTTCAGTTTACTTTTCTGTCTACATTATCTTTTTGACTTAGTTACAGTGATTTCATTTCTGAAAAGTCCTGTTTTTAGTGCAGGGAGTAAAGCTTTCACCAAGTCTGAAAATGTAAAGAGAATTTCATTTTAACCTGTAGCTTGCAGAATATGCAACCAGTTAGTGTTCATTCCTATAAGCATTGGAGGCTGACTCCAGCAAATTTTCTTCAAAGATTGTTGGAAGAATGGTGGATGCCAGGGTACTCCAGGCTCTCAGAGTCCAATTACTAGGGTAGTGCCAGGGAGTCCAGAGCAAAAAAGTGAATGAACAGCCTCAAGTTCACCGGAACAACTCAGGGCCTGTCATCTTCCTTCTTTGTCCTTCTGCTCAAGTGTCAAAGCACTGGAGAAAGTCAGCCTGATCAAGCCTCAGTCCTGTGTCCAGCTCTAGACTAGAGACCAGGGCTCTCTGTTTGACACACACTCACCAAGATTGCACAGGAGGGAGGAAGTTCCTAGATGAGAAGGAAGGTGCAGCTGGAGGGGTACTGAACAGGAGGAAAGACCCTCCCAAATCATGGTCTCACTGCTGCATGAGGATGGAGCTGTGCTTTACTTATTTTTGCCAGACACACAGTAGGCCTTCAGTAAATGTTTGTTCATTTGAATGTTGTTTAATCACTAAGTCATGTCTGACTCTTTGTGACCCCACGGACTGTAGCCCACCAGGCTCCTCTATCCATGAGATTTCCCAGGCAAGAATGCTTTAATAAATTTTTAAGAATTTTATAAGTACATGTTAATGTCATTCACAAATAAAGACTGTTATTTCTACCTGTCCAACTGCTGTTCCTTTTAAATCGCTCTCTTACTTTGTTGCACTGGCTGTGATTTCTAGGTTAATTTTGACTGTAAGAACTGGGAGCCAGAATCCTTGCCTTATTCTCAATTTTGAGGGGAAGTAGTCAGTCTTTTATCAATAGATATGTTCAGCTTTTTTTTTTTTTTGTATTATCTATTAGGATTAGAAAGTTTCATTCTCTTCTTGGTTTGCTGTGATTGTTTGTCATGAAAGGGTGTGAAATTTTGTCCAGCATTTTTTCTGCCTTTCTTCATTTTCTTCTTTATTCAATTAACCTGGTGAATTTCACTGGTTAATTTTCAGGAGTTAAACTAACTTTGCCTCTTGGCAGTGGACTCTTGATTATAATGTGTTGTCCTTTTAAAATCAATCTGGATTTCAGTTGCTAATTTTTTTTGTCCAATTACTAGGGTAATTACTAGGTAAGAATTTTTGGGTCTGTAATCATGAGTGATAATAAGCAGTATTTTTCTTTTCTTACGATGTTTTTTTGTCTAGTTTCTGTACCAACTTAGTGCTGGTTTCATTACATGACTTGGGAAATACTCCCTTCTCTATTTTCTGAAAGAGTTTGTTTAGCATTGGTATTCCTCTTAAGTGTTCAATAGGACACTGATGTAAACATTTACTATTTCCTTTCTTTTGCTTACTTTTAGTTTAATTTCATCTTCCTTTTTCAACTTTTGAAGGGTGAAAGTGTAGATCATTGACATTAGATCATTTCCCTTTATTTTAAATATAAAATATTTAAAGCTATAAATTTTCCTCTCAGTACTGATTTAGCTGCATCTCACACATTTTGAATTTTTTAAAAAAGATTATTTTTAATTGGAGTATAATTACTTTACAATATTGTGATAGTTTCTGTCATACATCAACATGAATCAGCCATAGGTATACATGTTCCCTCCTTCTTGAACCTTCCTTCCATCTCCCTCACCATCCCCCCCTTCTAGGTTGTCACAGAGCTCTAGTGGAGTGGAGGTGATGGAATGCCAGCTGAGTTATTTCAAATCCTAAAAGATCATGCTGTGAAAGTGCTGCACTCAATATGCCAGCAAATTTGGAAAACTCAGCAGTGGCCACAGGACTGGAAACAGTCAGTTTTCATTCCAATCCCAAAGAAAGGCAATGCCAAAGAATACTCAAACTACCGCACAATTGCACTCATCTCACATTCTAACAAAGTAATGCTCGAAATTCTCTCAGCTAGGCTTTAAAAGTAAGTGAACCGAGAACTTCCAGATGTTCAAGCTGGATTTAGAAAAGGCAGAGGAACCAGAGATCAAATTGCCAACATCCGTTGGATCATCAAAAAAGCAAAAGAGTTCCAGAAAAACATCTACTTCTGCTTCATTGACTATGCTAAAGCCTTTGACTGTGTGGATCACAACAAGCTGTGGAAAATTCTGAAAGAGATAGGAATACCAGACCACCTTACCTGCCTCCTGAGAAATCTGTATGCAGGTCAAGAAACAATAGTTAGAACCGGACATGGAACATTGGACTGGTTCCAAATTGGGAAAGGAGCACATCAAGGCTGTATATTGTCACCCTGATTATTTAACTTATATGCAGAGTACATCATGAGAAATGTTGGACTGGATGGAGCATAAGCTGGAAGCAAGATTGCTGGGAGAAATATCAATAATCTCAGATATGCAGATGACACCACCCTTATGGCAGAAAATGAAGAGGAACTGAAGAGCTTCTTGATGAAAGTGAAAAAGGAGAGTGAAAAAGCTGACTTAAAACTCAGTATTCAAAAAACTAAGATCATGGCATTGGGTCCCACCACTTCATGGCAAATAGATGGGCAAACAAGGGAAACAATGGCAGACTTTATTTTCTTGGGCTCCAAAATCACTTCAGATGGTGACTGCAGCCATGAAAATTAAGAAATGCTTGCTCCTTGGAAGAAAAGCTATGACCAACCTAGACAGCATATTAAAAAACTAAGATGTATTACTGTGTTAGAATACAGTATTTATCTTTCTCTTTCTAACTCACTCCATGAAGAATTTATTTACAGGGCAACAGTGGAGAAACAGATGTAGAGAATAGACTTATTGGGGGAGAGGGTGAGATGTATGGAAAGAATAACATGGAAACTTACATTACCATATGTAAAATAGATAGCCAATGAGAATTTGCTGTATGGCTCAAGGGACTCAAACAGGGGGTCTGTATCAACCTAGTGGGGTGGTATGGGGAGGGTAATGGGAGGGAATTTCCAAAGGGAGAGGATATATGTATACCTATGGCTGATTCATGATGAGGTTTGACAGAAAACAGAAAAATTCTGTAAAGCAATTATACTTCAATAAAAAAATAAATAAGTTAAAAGAAAAAAAAAAAGATATTACATTGCCAGCAAAGGTCCGTCTAGTCAAAGCTATGGTTTCCTCAATAGTCATGTGTGGATATGAGAGTTGGACCATAAAGCTGAGCACAGAAGAACTGATACTTTTGAACTGTGGTGTTGGAGAAGACTCTTGAGATGCCCTTGGACTGCAAGGAGATCCAGCTAGTAAATCCTAAAGGAAATCAGTCCTGAATATTCATTGGAGAGACTGATGCTGAAGTTGAAACTCCAAACTTTGGCCACCGTATGCAAAGAACTGACTCATTGGAAAAGACCCTGATGCTGGGAAGATTGAAGGTGGAAGGAGAAGGGAACGACAGAGGATGAGATGATTGGATGGCATCACTGACTCAATGGACATGAGTTTGAATAAGCTCCAGAAGTTTGTGATGGAAATGGAAGCCTGGCGTGCTGCAATCCATGGTATTGCAGAGTCGGACATGACTGAGTGACTGAACTGATACTGATTAAATGAGGATGAACAGCTTCTTCTGGCATTGTAGTAACCCTGTTCAATCCCAACCTCAGTGGTGTCATCATATTATACATTACGGGTGTGTTCTCACACTTGGAGTGTGTAATTTTTCTGACAGCTTATGAAGATTAAAAACATGGGAATAGAAGTAAATCATATCCAGTAATAATTATCAGTGCCCATAACTCAACTCCAAGTGAAGTTCTCTCCAGGATACTTTAATAGTTTATAAAGTATTCTAATTCACTTTCTTCTCATGTAACTCAGCTTGCCAGAAGCGTACTTAAATGAATTAATGTCATTTGTCCATTTTCATCCCTCATATATGACTTGTGCCTTATGGTCCATGACAATCTGATACTTAAAATGTTTTGCATGGATTTTATATAACTGGGAGTGAGTATGGACTCTGAAAAGTATGAAAAGGCAGAATCCATATTTCTTCTATCAAGTGCTTTGAAAGTCACATACTTTCAGTGTGTTTCATCTTTCAAGTGTGTTGGGGAAAAAGAAAGAAGCTGAGAGCTGCTGTTTTAGAAATACTCTGCTTTAATTAAATTATTTTATACCATCTGTATATTCACAATAAGTTTATAATATTGCACATAAGAATTTCGCAAGTGCTAGCACCCAATAGATTGGCAGAAGCTAAATATTCTACAAGTCTAGCAACCACAGCATGAGGAATATTGGAACTTGGTATGAAAATATTATAGTCCTGGTTGTCAGATATTTCCCAGGTTTAAATAACTCAATTTTACTGCTAGTGTTGGATTGCTCTTTAAATTCTTCCTCCTCAAAATAAAATTTAAAGCATGACTATATAACTATTTAATGATATTAATAGGTAAATATTTATTATTATGTAATATATATTGAGGTGAACTGGAATGATACATGCCGAATTCATGATAATGGTTGTCTCTGGGTTGGATTTTGAGTCAAAGAGTGGTAATTAAAAGGGATATGGATTTTATTTATGATATTTTGTGTGCTAAAATATGCTTGATTTAAATATATATTAAAATCATAATTGATAATT
>SJYQ01000127.1:20505-31003 GCA_006410935.1 Redunca redunca | reverse complement strand
TTTCAAAGATTACTTTCAATACTTTTGAGGTTTGAACTTGGCCTTGAATTTTAGATTTGTCAGGCAGAGACAATTAATAAGGCAAAGATGTACAGTTTCATCTTTATGTATTCCATTTTTTAAATGTCTCATGCTTCCTTCCTCCCTCAGAATAATTCTGACAAGTTAGCCTTGAAATGTGGCCCTTAGCATGATGAGGAATTGCAAAAGAAATTTCAGGACAATGCATTCCCTTACCTATAAACACAGCTTAATGCATGTTTATCAGTGATAATCGGTCTAGAGTCATTGTTTTTTAGTGCCACTGTGTATCACGTTGAAGGATTCCTCAGAAACTTCTTACTAGGACAACTCCTTGAAGGGCATTAATTGCTGCTTGGGGGTTTACCCTCCCAATGGCCCCAGTTAAGGAAAGCGTGTCACATTATTCTTTTGTTTCCATAAGGGCACCACTTGCTCTATGAAAAGGAGTCCATCCCCTGACACAATGAATGCTCTAGTGAGTTCTTCCTTCCTGCTAAAACCATATCTTTTTGGTAGACTCAAGACTGTCTCTTGTGTAGCAATGATAATCATAGTAATTTTCAGACTCTGCTTTCATATATTGATGTAGTAGTTTAGAACATATGATGTAGGTAGCCGTTTATGTTGGTAATTTCAAGAGGTGAAAACCAGAGATCAGACTGGTCCACATGATAAAGAGGCATAGATTAGGCAGACAAATACAGGGAATGTTGACAGGAAGGACAGAATAGAAAGGAGTTGTTTCAATACTACTTAAGCACTAAATAAGAGTATTGAAGGACTAACGTAGGAAAAAAATAACCTGACGAGTTATATGGGGATGGGAAAAAGGGACTTGTGTCCCTCACTATTTCTTCCATGTCTTGTTTTTTAAAAAAGAGATATTTCATTCCATAGCTTATACCTTTGATGAGGTTTTTATTTCTCTCTCCTCTGGTAAGAAGAAATTAAACCATTAATTTAACCATCCTGCAGTTTCTCTATTTACATATGATATTATTTTTTTTTTGTCTTTTATCTCATTCCTTTCTAACATCTGTAAGAATGTTGAAGGATGGGTCTTGCAACAGATAAATGTATCTGACAGCTGCTATTTTGTTTGAAATAATGTACTAAGTTATTCACACAACTGTATGAAGAAGGAGAAAATTTATAGCAGCTTTAGAAGAAGCAATGACAGCATTTGGGTTTATATTTCTCATGATGAAGTATCTTCCATTCTATGAAAATACAGAAAAATTTTGGAACTTTCCCATTATCCCACAAGTGGTAGTGATCTCTAAATGAAATACTCTTTATGATTTATTTCACCATTGCTATCTTTTGATTCTGTCATGGTGAACTTCAACATCCACTTGGCGGCAGCCTTACTGTCTTTGGTAAGGTCTGAACTTTAGCCTTGAGGAGGAAGGCTCCTTTCCAAGTTTTAGAGCTCTATTTATATCTTTATAGTTATTCTCCTTCCATAACTTAATAGTTCTTTATATTATATATTGGTTTAATTAAAAAGTTCTTTTAAAACATATACTGTCTGATTATGATTTCTGAGATGTATAAAGTAGTTTAGATTAGTGTAACAGCTAGCTAATGATTAAGTTTTAGGGCCCAAATCAGTCTTACAGCATTGGAGCCAACCTGTTTGTGACTTTCCTGCTGAAAGTTAACCATTTATCTACTGCTAATGTCTTTTTCAAGAATTGCTCTTATAAAATGTGAGCAACTAAGAGACCCCCAAGGAGAAGGCAATGGCAACCCACTCCAGTACTCTTGCCTGGAAAATTCCATGGAGCCTGGTAGGCTGCAGTCCATGGGGTCGTGAAGAGTCAGACATGATTGAGTGACTTCACTTTCACTTTTCACTTTCATGCATTGGAGAAGGAAATGGCAACCCACTCCAGTGTTCTTGCCTGGAGAATCCCAGGGATGGGGGAGCCTGGTGGGAGGCCATCTATGGGGTCTCACAGAGTCTGACACAACTGAAGCGACTTAGCAGCAGCAGCAGCAAGAGACCCCCAAGGAGGTAACCACAGATGGCTCTGCTGTGATTTCTCTCCTTTTCTTTTTTCACTTCTTTCCTCTTCTTTCCTTCCTTTCTTTTTTCTATAGCTTGTTAGGAAGTATGAGAAAAAGAATTGGCTGTGGGAGGGAAACAGAGTGATGTGGCATTGTTGAACGAGGCAAAAAATGCACAGAGAGACAGAGGGGTGTTTAAATGGTGAGTTACTATGGCTTGTCATAATGACCAATGACAAAAGGTAGTATTAATCTTTTTTATGGAAGGTGAAAATTCACTTTAAGAGTTATAACTATTTATGAAATGTACTTTTTTAAACAAAAAAGAAATATAACATTCTCTAGGAAGAGTATAATAAATGATAAACAGCCATGTAATGATTTCAGTAAATATTCAGAATTCTCTACATTGGAGAATAAAAATATATGTAGACATTATAAACTGTGAGCAGAATTTATATATTGTCTCAGTTATTGTCCCAGAGGAAAGAAGTAATGTCAAAACTTCCTTGAGGCCCTGTGTTCAGGTTTCCCAACCCTATGATACACATGTCCACACTTTCAACTTTCAGCAAATTAGTCATTTTTCTATCTTCCTCCAACCTCACACCCTTGCTTCTTTGCTCTCTTGGTGAGTTTACATCTTCCTTTTCCTCAAAATTTCTCTTTTCAAGTCAGTGTCTTTGAAGACACATTCTACCATTGTTCTCCCTATGTGTTTCACAGATCTGTTCATGTGAACTAAGATTTTTAGCTTTCTTCATATTGTGATTATCCATCCATAGTTGATGTGCCTGAGTGTGTCCTTTTTCTTTTGTATTTGTATTGTGTTTTAGTTTTTTATTTAGAAATAAACTGTGAGTGTAAGAAAGCAAATCAGAAGATAAAGTTCTTTCTATAATAATATTTCACTCAAGCTCAGTGTTTTTCATTCTGTATAAGTATTTTGAAATTTTAACTAAATGTGATATTGTTCATCATATCCTCATATCTATTATATATTTAAGATTNATGTATCCCTTTATTTCTTGGAGACTTTCCATTTTCTTTATTTAAGTATAGTTGATTTACAATACTATGTTAGTTTCAGGCATACAGCATAGTGATTTATTATTATTGCAGATTATACTTCATTATGCTATGGAGTATACTTGTTGCTTACCTATTTTATAATAGTAGTTTTTTACTTCAAAGCCCTTAATTTGTTCCTGTTCCCTCCCTTTCCCCTGTGGTAGCCACAGTTTGTTTCCTATACTGGTGAGTCTTTTTGCAATACATTAATTTTTAAATTTGACATCAGTGATATCATATAGTACTTGTCTTTTACTGACTTAACCTCACTAAGCATAACATAATTTAGGGCCATCCACATTGCTGCAAATGGCAGTATTTTGTCTTTTTTTAGGGCTGAGTAATATTTCATTGTATTGTATTGTTGTTGTTCAGTTGCTCAGTCATATCTGAATCTGCGATCCCATCGACTGCAACATTTCAGGCTCCTCTGTCCTCCATTATTTCCTGGAGCTTTCTCAAATTCATGTCTATTGAGTCAGTGATGCTGTATATATATATGTATATATACCATATCTTCTTAATCCAATCATCTGTTGATGGGCATGGGGATTGCTTCCATGTTTTGGCTATTGTAAATAGTGTTCCTATGAACACTGAGATGCATTTTTTTGAATGATTGTTTTCATTTTTCTAGATATATAACCAGGAGTGAGTGGAATTGCTGGATCGTATGGTAGGTTTAGTTTTAGTCTTTTGAGAAACCTCCCTACTGTTCTCCAACTAACATTCTGCACTAACTTACATTCCCATCAACAGTTAGGAGTGTTACCTTTTCCCCACATCCTCAACATTTGTTTTTTGTAGACCTTTTTGATAATAAACATTCTGAAAGATGTAATATACTATCTCATTGTTTTTTAATTTGTATTTCTCTAATAACTTGTGATATCAAGCATCTTTTTACATGCTTTTTAGCCATTTTGTATGTCTTGGGAAAAATGTCTCTTTAAGTCTTGACTCATTTTTTTTTTTTTTAATGATTGTTTGATGTGGAGTTGTATGAGCCTTTTATGTATTTTGGACATTAACCCTGTGTGAGTTGCATTATTTTCCAAAAATTTTCTCCCATTCCATAGCTTGTATTTTCATTTTATCAATGGTTTCCTTTGCTATACAAAAGGTTCTAAGTTTAGTTAGTTCTCATTTAGTTTTGCTTTTATTTCTTTTACCTTAGGGAATTAATCCAGGAAAATATTGCTGCAATTTATGTCAAAGAGTGTTTGGTCTGTGTTCTCTTCTAGGAGTTTTATGGCTTCCACTGTTATGTTTAGGTCTTTTACCCATTTTGAGTTTATTTTTGTATGGTGTGATTAAATGTTCTAGCTTTATTGTTTTACATGTAACTGTCTAATTTTCTTAGCACCACTTGCTGAAGAGACTATAGTTTTCCATTGTATATCTTGCCTCCTTAATTGACCATAGGTGTGGGTTTATTTCTGGGCTCTGTATTCTGTTCCATTGACCTAAATGTCTTTGTGCCAATACCATGATATTATGATTATTGTAGCTTTTTAGTATAGTCTGGGGCCTGGGATGGTTATACATACAGTTCTGTTCTTTTCCCTCAAGATTGCTTTAGCAATTTACTTTTCCTTTTATTTTGAATCTATGTGATTCTTTCATCAGGTAACAAGTAATGAATGATAATGGAAAAAATTAATGCAAGCTCTGAAGCCTACTTTGTTCTACTGGGTTTTTCTAATTGGCCTCATCTGGAAGTAGTTCTCTTTGTGGTTGTCTTGGTGTTCTACTTGATGACTTTGACAGGCAACCTGTTCATCATTATCTTGTCATACTTGGATTCCCATCTCCACACTCCCATGTACTTCTTCCTCTCAAATCTCTCTTTTCTGGATCTCTGCTACTCTACCAGCTTCATTCCTCAGTTGCTGGTCAACCTCTGGGGTCCAGGAAAAACCATCTCTTATGCTGGTTGCATGATTCAACTTTATTTTTCCCTTGCACTGGGAACCACTGAATGTGTGCTGTTGGTAGTCATGTCCTATGACCGTTACGTAGCTGTGTGTAGACCCCTGCATTACACTGTCCTCATGCACCCTCGTTTCTGCCAACTGTTGGCTGTGGCTTGTTGGGTAAGTGGCTTCACAAACTCAGCACTTCATTCCTTTTTTACCTTTTGGGCACCTCTGTGTGGACATCGCCAAGTGGACCATTTCCTTTGTGAAGTTCCAGCACTGCTTCGACTGTCATGTGTTGATACCCGTGCTAATGAGCTGACCCTCATGGTCATGAGCTCTATTTTTGTTCTTATACCTCTCATCCTCATTCTCAGCTCCTATGGTGCCATTGCCTGGGCAGTGCTGAGGATGCAGTCAACAACTGGACTTCAGAAAGTCTTTGGGACATGTGGAGCCCATCTTATGGTCGTATCCCTTTTTTTCATCCCAGCCATGTGCATATACCTCCAGCCACCATCAGGAAATGCTCAAGATCAGGGCAAGTTCATTGCCCTCTTCTATACTGTTGTCACACCTAGTCTCAACCCTCTAATCTACACCCTCAGAAACAGAGATGTAAGAGGGGCAGTAAAGAGACTAGTGGGGTGAGAGTGAGCCTGTATCCTTGGGACATTAATGGTACAATGGAGCATCTCTTCATCAATGATTCATCCATCCATCCATCCATTGGCCACTCTTTCATTTACTCACTCTCTCAGGACTTATTGAGCATTACTACCTCAAGGTCACAGAGTTCATTGCAGCAGATATGAATTAAACACAGACTGCCTGAATACCAATCACTCTCTGGTGGAGAAAACAACTATATAAAATCAAGATTGAACTCAATATTAGATTTTTTCCAATGGCACAAGCCTAATAAAACAAAATGTTTTTCTTAATTGAAATGAGATATGGAATTGTTTTAAAAATTGATTAAAGAGCAAGTATAGTTCCTATGTAAAGATGATATTCATAATCTTAAAATACCTAGAATATATCTTTTAAAAAGTATTTTATTTATTTACTTATTTTGGCTGAGCCAAGTCTTAGTTGTAGCACATGGGATCTTTAGTTTAGGCATGTGAACTCTTAGTTGTGGTATGTGGACTTTTAGTTGAAGCCTGTGGGATTTAGTTTTGACTAGGAATTGAACCTGGGTCCCCTGCATTGAGCACATAGAGTCTTAACCATGAGACCCCCAGGGAAGTTCCTAGAATATACCTTTTAATTTCTTGTTTTTTAGGCAGAATTCATCAAAAATTTGTTTTCTTTGGTTTAATTAAACACATAATGTGTTTAATTTTTAAATCATTTCTCCAAAACTGTTATTCTTTTTTGAAAGTAATTAATATTGAGAGGAATTTTGGTCTATATTCTTCATTATACCATCATCAATAGTAAAAAAATAAGTTTTATGAATCAATTAAGAAGGTCTCTGAAATAATGCAGCCATAGTAAGCATCTTATTGTTCTCATTTTTCAAAACAGTGAGAAGTATAAAGGAGATGGAAATAGTTGTAAAAATGCTATATAGCTCATAAGGGAATGGTCATCATAGGTATTGATAGATAAGAACATGGAACACCTGCTTAACCTAAGAAGCAATGAAGAAAATCTGAAGCAACCAAGCAGGCTTTGCAGTTACTATGCTATGCAGATTTGAGGACACCTCTTCAATTCAGTTCAGTTCAGTCACTCAGTCATGTCTGACTCTTTGCGACACCATGAATCGCAGCACGCCAGGCCTTCCTGTCCATCACCAACTCCCGGAGTTCACTCAGACTCTCATCCATCGAGTCAGTGATGCCATCCAGCCATCTCATCCTCGGTTGTCCCCTTCTCCTCCTACCCCCAATCCCTCCCAGCATCAAAGTCTTTTCCAATGAGTCAACTCTTCGCATGAGGTGGCCAAAGAGGACACCTCTAGTGTGAAGCAAATCATAGTTAAGCCTTTTTGATTTCTCCCTTAAAGCCTTTCTCAAATACATGTCTGCATTTTTATAACTAGGGGTTACAATACTTTGCTGTCTTTTTGTTCTTCAGGAAAGACTTGCTTGGCTGAGAAAAGAAGAAAAGTTTTTTGATTAGTTTCCTTGAAAAGGCAATCTTGAGATTGCTCATGCTTTTACATCAAGTATAGAGTACACTCTAAACTTCATATATAATATGTTTCCTTCAACAGAGCTTCTCAGTGGCTAATGAGAATATTCTTCATGCTGGAATATACTGGACATATACGACTACTGTGAAGTAGTCTAGAGTAACAGCATATATCTGTGGCTTTCCCACTACCACAATGCTCAATGTTCTTTATCCTTAAAATTTTTATACATTTTGTTTAAAAAGTCCTGATATTTCAGACCCTGGAAAGCACTCACAATTCTGAGTCATGTTTACAGGCTTAGAAGGTGGTAGATAATTTAAGGAAGCAATCTGAACAGCTCTAAAACAGTCTCTATAAGCTAAGCTTATGACAAATTTTGCCGGGTTTTGCCCTCCAAACTAAATGTTACCACATTCCTATGTGTTTAAGACTAAGTTAGACAAAGGGTATATTTAATAAAAATGATCAGAGATATCATTTAACATCACAAAATTTTAAATTTCATTGCTCTCTCTGTGTGTGTGTATGTGTAAAATTTAAAAACTTTTTTGGGCATTCAGCCATCAGTCAAATTTTAAAGTTATTTAGAATTTTTCCAAACTGCTGCTGCTGCAGCTGCTAAGTCGCTTCAGTCATGTCCGACTCCGTGTGACCCCTAAGACGGCAGCCCACCAGGCTCCCCGTCCCTGGGATTCTCCAGGCAAAAACACTGGAGTGGGTTGCCATTTCCTTCTCCAATGCATGAAAGTGAAAAGTGAAAGTGAAGTCGCTCAGTTGTGTCCGACTCTTAGTGACCCCATGGACTGCAGCCCACCAGGCTCCTCTGTCCATGGGATTTTCCAGGCAAGAGTACTGGAAACTAGACATACCAAAAATCTATTTAGTTTAAGAACTTGACCAAACACCAGAAGATCTGTTCTTTATAAAAAATTAGATATAAGTTCCAACTGATTCTTGTTCGGGATAACATGCAATTTTCTAACCAGTAGTTTGCTTAGATTTTGATCATACCAGAATAATGCCAGAAAAGTTCACATCACTGTTATTTTTCTTGCTTGTTAATTTCTTCATTACAAAGCTGTATTTCTCATCATATTAATTCTATACTGAATAATTACAAAAGCATTTAATTTGCTTTAAAATATGTAACTAATTTTGTGACAATGTGTTAAGTTGGGTGTGAGTCCGGAACTAAGTTTAGCACTTTTAACTTTTAAGGATACAGATTCTGAGCATCAAAGAGATACTTATATTGTTTGATGTAATCAAGCTGCTTTACACCCTAGAAATACAAATTGTTTCTTTCTCATAATGATTCTTGCACAGTTTCAAAAGGCATTTCAGGCTACCCCCATATGTTTCCACCTTCTGGTTCATTATTAATATCAGTACCTTTTCCTCTCATTGATTCAGAAAGTTCGTGCTTATGATATTTAAAAGGAATGTTAAGAAACTCTCCAATGCATTTCCCATATATTTTATTTATTTTAATATTTAATGACACATTTTTAAGCAAAATAAAAATGCTGTTCACTTGTTTGTTAAACAGGAGTCACAATAAGTTTTTAAAGAAGCAGTAGCATCTACCTAAGTTGAAGGTGATAAACTTATGAGACTCATGGTTGATTTAAGGTGTAGAGTGCCTTACAGTGGTGCCATGCTCCCATTTAGACAGGGCCAATCTTGTGGAGAGTGTCTCAACCTAAGTGTCTTAGGTGACTCAACCAAGGAAGTTCACTGGTGAATGCTTGCTGTGATGATTAGCTTGAACACATGAGTTTATAATTTATATTATTGCCTTCTTTTCTTTTACTACTTATCACAGTTATGATTTCATTATCTACCCACTAGAGTAGAACTATTTTTAATAGTTTGCACAAATAAAAGGGTGCTGTTACTGGTGCATATTAGCCAAGTATCACCCTTGCCTAACACCATTTTAGAAGAATATGAGGAATATAACATATTTTGCAAAAAGAACATCTAACATGAACTGAGGAAGTGGGAGACAAGAATGAGTTATTAAAGAAACCTCTATATACCTAACCTAATGGTTAAATATCAATAACCTCAGATATGTAGATGACACCACCCTTATGGCAGAAGGTGAAGAGGAACTAAAAAGCCTCTTGATGAAAGTGAAAGTGGAAAGTGAAAAAGTTGGCTTAAAGCTCAACATTCAGAAAACGAAGATCATGGCATCCGGTCCCGTCACTTCATGGCAAATAGATGGGGAAACAGTGGAAACAGTGTCAGACTTTATCTTTTGGGCACCAAAATCACTGCAGATGGTGACTGCAGCCATGAAATTAAAAGATGTTTACTCCTTGAAAGGAAAGTTATGACCAACCTAGATAGCATATTCAAAAGCAGAGACATTACTTTGCCAACAAAGGTCTGTCTAGTCAAGTCTATGGTTTTTCCAGTGGTCATGTATGGATGTGCGAGTTGGACTGTGAAGAAAGCTGAGCGCTGAAGAATTGATGTCTTTGAACTGTGATGTTGGAGAAGACTCTTGAAGAGTCCCTTGGACTGCAAGGAGATCCAACCAGTCCATTCTAAAGGAGATCAGTCCTGGGTGCTCACTGGAAGGACTGATGCTAAAGCTGAAACTCCAGTACTTTGACCACCTCATGTGAAGAGTTGACTCACTGGAAAAGATTCTGATGCTGGGAGGGATTGGGGGCAGGAGGAGAAGGGGACGACAGAGGATGAGATGGCTGGATGGCATCACTGACTCGATGGTCGTGAGTCTGAGTGAACTCCGGGAGTTGGTGATGGACAGAGAGGCCTGGAGTGCTGCATTTCATGGGGTCGCAAAGAGTCAGACATGACTGAGTGACTGAACTGAACTGAACTCTCACTTGGAAGTGAAAATGCTCCTCATGAGGTTGCCCAGTGCCCCCTTTACATCCTTATTCCTCAGAGTGTAGATGAAAGGATTGAGTGTAGGAGTCACTACTCCATAGAAGAGAGCCATGAACTTGGGCTGGTCTCTTGAGATGGAGGAGGGGGGCTGAAGGTACATGCTAATGGCTGGACCATAAAACAAGAAAACTACTATGAGATGGGAGGAACATGTCCCAAAGGCTTTTCTCCTTCCCTCCAAAGATTTAATCTTAAATACAGCATGTCCAATGCAAGCATAGGAAACAAGAATTAAGCACAGTGGCACAGCTAAGAAAAAAGTGCATACCACTGAGAGTGTGAGCTCATTAGCACCCTTTTCGCCACAGGCAGTCTTTATCAGAACAGGAATCTCACATACCAAGTGATCCAGGGTATTGCGACCACACAGCGGTAACTGTAAGGTGACAGTGGC
>SJYQ01000126.1:882115-913823 GCA_006410935.1 Redunca redunca | reverse complement strand
TTTTCCTGACCATCTAGATATTAGTTAACCCATTTATTGAGTACCTGTTAGATAACCAAATTAAACATGAGCCCAGATCTGGGTGGATTATAGAGGAAACAACCAAGGGTATCTTAAAGCTGGAAACCTTAAATTTTTAATAGCTTGACTCCCTATTCACAAGGCACAGTAGAGCCTTAAGAACTCTTTCAAGTTGATTTTGATCTTGGAGAGTCCGGATTATGTTAACCTCACCTCAGATCAAGACTTGATTCAGACCTCAGGCATATCTGACCTTAATCCAACCTTGGCACCTCTGGTTGGATCTCAGTCAGATTCAGCAGTAAACAGTAGGTAGCTTGTAATCTCTTTCATCCTGCCCTTTCCCTTTTCCCTTTCTTCCCCACTGAAAGAGTAGTCTGTTCATGACAAGGAAAAACAAGTACATTTTCTCATAATTTACCTCTTTCATAGGCCTCTTCCTACTGGCTATGGGCCCACATCATATTGAAAGCCTTTGAGAAATGCCTCACACTCTAGATTCTGAGTCAGCTCTTGTGACTACCTTGCAGACCTCAGTGTTGGCAGAGGCATTTCCTTTCTGTACTCACCTGCATAATGGCAGGTACTTCTCCCAGGTACAGAGCTTATCAAGTTTGAATCCAGCCTCCCCTGGCTGCTTCTAACAGATGGGTAGCCAGCCACGGGTTGTTCTACCTCAGCAGCCAAAATCGTCTTGGCCTGCCTCAACGTGTTGGTGTAGAACATTGGAGAAATGACCAACTGCACTGCAGCTGAAGAAGGCTGGCTGGAAATACGCCTGTTTTCAGCACAGAAGAGATTTTCACTCTACTGTGAAAAGATATTTGTAGATGATTCATGTCAGTAGAAACCTGTATTTGTTTTTGCCTGTCCTAGTATGTCTTAAGGCCGGGATAGGGGGGTGGAGAAATGGGTGGGGGTAGGATATGTGAAGTTCAGAAATGGATAAACAATATAGTTTTAAATAGTCCAGAAGGGAAATATGAGCTACTAAGCATGACACTCTTATTATATTCTAGTCCTATTAAACTCGACTGAACCAAATGTTCTTCCTTTCTCTTTCTTCTCCTTTCCTGACATTTATGTTTTGTACAATAATAATTTACTGAGAGATGGATTTGTACTAGTTCTTCTTTTCTTTTTCCATCTCTTCATTGCAAGCTAGAAGGCAGACCCTTAGTCACAGATTTTGCAGAGTGGAAAACAGAAGCTACTTAAAGTTAAAATCTCTTTTCCTGTCTTTCATAAAAACTTTAAAGAAATTAGGCTAGTGAGTGCCTTCAAGGGAAGGAAGAAGAAACATAGATTTTCTTAAAGCTAAGAAAATATATATTATGTATTATATATATATTACACACATATATATATTATAATGGAGATCAGGTAAATAAGAAAACAGGACAAAGAAAATGGGTTCCTAAGTCTTGGGAGCAATATCTCAGGGACCTAGTTTTCAAGGTCTAGGAGAGGGTTTTATGGTGTTTATGAGAAGGCTGGAGCCCCGGCACAGGAACTTTTGTTTTTCCCATAATTGTCTTTTCCACAAGCACAGCATCAAAGCAGATTATGACTAGAGACACCAAGGAGACTGGTACAATGGGCACTTCACTGATATCATGGATGGATGACAAGTGGCCAATGGTCCTATTGATGTGTCCAATGTCATGACTCTGAAGAGTCTTCAGCATTTTCCACAGTTCTGGGCAAGTCAATCTCAACAATACCTAATATTACTTTTTCTATCAGCTAATGGTAGGGAATGTTCAAGTCAAATTGGACTTTCTGGAACATCTGAGTTTATGGATTATGATTTGAGTTCGGTGTATCTTTCTGCTTATAGATGATCATGATAAAGGTCTTGAAAGGATAGGGGATCCTGTGGCTTATCTTATAGATGAAGTCAGTAGCCCTTGCTCACAGAATATCCCTTCATATTTTCATTGTCATTGCACTTTTTTGTCAATGATGGTTTATCAAGAAAGCTGTGGTTGGAGCCTGGGCCCTGGAAGAGCCCCCCCTACTAATCTCACAGGATCGTTGCTCTATATAGCAGAATCTTCTTCTAAATGAAATCCATGTTGGGTAGAAAAGGGAAATGGTCCCATATGAGTTGATATTGCAGGATGTATAGAGAGAAAGCCCCCTTTTTCATACATACCAATGTCAGAGGATTTCACTCTCTCTAACCTCATAAAATTTTTATATCCTTGACTAGTTAGTGCTTCTAGCTCACCTAAGTTTGCAAGTGGTGCAAAAACAAGAAGCCTTGTCTGGAAAAGGACTTCAGAGGTCACCCTGCCTATCTCCCTGCCTCCAGGCAGATTAGCACCTAAACCAAGAAATTCACAAAATTACTGTCTATTTTGAAATGGCTCAAGAATCAGCATTATGTAACTTCACTTTGGTAACCCAGTTTAATGTTTACCAAACTGTTGCTAAATCCAGCCTTCACATAATGTAAAAAAGTAATAATAATAATAAGAGGAATGAGAATGATAAAATGAAATAAGCCAAAAGAAAATGTGCTCTAAACTCAAGGAGGCTGCTTATATTAAACTGCCCATCCGTCCACTTTAAGCTTCTCTTTTTCTTGGGCAGAGGAGAGGCCGGGTATGGGCCGTCTCTGGGGATTAGTACTGCCTAGACTCTGGTCCACTACAGCAACCACAGCCAACCCCCACCGCCACCTTAGCTGGCTGAGTGCTGCCACTTGGCCTTCGTCACCCCATGCTCCAGTTCTTCCCAATGCATTTAGATTCCCAGGCCACTCATTCATGCATATATTCATTTATTTTTTTCACATTAACCCTAAATATTCTTTCTAACTCTTTTACTGTCTAAAATTATCTTATTTATTTTGCTAATTTTTCACTCTGTTCTTCTACTCCATTCAACTTCACTTCTGCTAAATGGAAGTTTCCAGAAAACTGGAGCAGTGTCAGATTAGTTTATGATTATCTATCCTATTGATAGATTATCAATAGGAAAATAGCAAGTGTACATCAAATATTTTTAAATGATGGAATAAATTGAATAAAATGCTGATACATTTTCCAAGCACTATACACTTGGGGATTTTAAAGATGTGTTTATGTCAGTACTTAAAACCCAGGCAAAAGTTAAAACATGATCTAGTTTGTTCTAGGAGAGAGATATTTTTTTTTTTATAATTTTTATTTTTACTTTGGTTTACTTTACATTACTGTATTGGTTTTGCCAAACATTGAGAGAGATAAACAAGGAGTTCACAGATGCCATAATCCTAATGAATCCTAATGGGCCTCCCTTATGGCTCAACTGATAAAGAATCCACTTGCAACGCGGGAGACCTGGGTTTGATCCCTGGGTTGGGAAGATCCCCTGGAGAAACAAAAGGCTACCCACTCCAGAGTTCTGTCCTGGAGAATTCCATGGAATGTACAGACTATGAGATCACAAAGAGCTGGACACAACTAAGCGACTTTCACTTTCAATGAATCTATCTTGTTTAATTTCTATTCTTCTTATACACATTGCTTTGACACCCAGTCCCCACTTTTGCATTGAATAGGACAGCATAAATCCACAGTCTCTTAAGAAATAACAAGATTTGTCTTTGCTTACACAATCACTTGTGAGATTTCTCTGAAGGATGTCCAGAAAGAAGAAGTTCTATCTGTGGCAGATACTGTGTCATCTTCCCCTTATAAAGAAGGGAAAGTACAGCCAGTCAGTCAAACCTCCAAAAATCCAGAGTCTTAGGAATGCCCCATAGTCATACTTCAGAACAATTCATAACACCTGTCATGTACATATTTTATATATCAGACATTTCACAACTTGGCCAATAAAATGTTGTGAAACTCATTTTTATCCACCCAGAAACTCCATCCAGAACTTGTTTAGCTTTAAAAAAGATCTTGTCTAGCTTAAAAAATAATCAGGAGATTATTTATAACTCAAATTCCGGGAAGCACTTTCAATACTTTCCAAAATTGATAACACATATATTACTTTCTCACAGCCTCTGCACTGAATAAGCATTGACAACAAGGGCAAGTTAAAAGAGGTTAACTCTTCCTGCAAACTGTGATAATTGTCTCTTGGTTGGAATGACAGTAACCTAGTGAAGACTCATGCCAATTTTAAGGAAATGTTAAACTCTTCCCAAGGGTCTACGAATGATACATCTTGACATAGAAACCTTCGTGTTGCTCCTTGAGGATTCCAGTCACAGAGAGGCTGGTACTATAGTCAGCATAGTATTTCCACCAAAGTGATAAATCAGTGATACAATGTGAGGGCACATGCATGCATCCACCTTGAAAAGCAGAGAAACAATGGAGGAAGCTAGTCATTTTTAATCTCCCTCTTACAGGAGATTTTATGTTCAACTGGATCCTATTATTTTCCAAAAGTGAGACTGTAAAGTAGACATCTGATTCTTTCACTTTGAGCATGTCATTTAATTCATTACTACTCTGAACATGGGCAAAGAACAAAATAAGGAGTTATTTTGAAATTTTAACTCTGTATGCTTCAAATGGCCAAAAGAATAAATATCTTGCATAATAGTATAAGGAGTACACAAAATATATTTCTATTTCTTACATACTTTATCAACAGCCACCGCTTATCAGTTATGTAATACAGTTATATGGACTTTCTAATAGATTATCTTTTGATATATGAATTCACATTTAAGATGCTTTTAAGAGTCACTTTATATCCCATCGGTTTTATCAACCAATTTTCATGGCCTAAAGGAGGACTGGATGAAGCACAAGCTGGAATCATGTTTACCGGGAGAAATATCAATAATCTCAGATATGCAGATGATACCACCCTTATTGCAGAAAGGGAAGAAGAACTAAAGGGCCTTGGTGAAAGTGAAAGAGTAGAGTGAAAAAGCTGGCTTAAAACTCAACATTCAGAAAACAAAGATCATGGCATCTGGTCCCATCACTTCATGGCAAATAGATGGGGAAACAGTGGACTAACAGTGTCAGACTTTATTTTTTGGGCTCCAAAATCACTGCAGATGGTGACTGCAGCCATGAAATTAAAAGATGTTTACTCCTTGGAAGAAAAGTTATGACCAACCTAGACAGCACAGTAAAAAGCAGAGACATTACTTTGTCAACAAAGGTCTGTCTAGTCAAAGATGGTTTTTCCAGTGGTCATGTATGGATGTGACAGTTGGACTGTGAAGAAAGCTGAGCACCAAAGAATTGATGCTTTTTAATTGTGGTGTTGGAGAAGACTCTTGAGAGTCCCTTGGACTGCAAGGAGATCCAACCAGTCCATCCTAAAGGAAATCAGTCCTGAATATTCATTGGAAGGACTGATGCTAAAGCCAAAATTCCAATACTTTGGCCATCTGATGTGAAGAACTGACTCATTTGAAAAGACCCTCATGCTGGGAAAGATTGAAAGTGAGAGGAGAAGGGGTCGACAGAGAATGAGATGGTTGGATGGCATCACTGACTCAATGGACATGAGTTTGAGTAAACTCCAGGAGTTGGTGATGGACAGGAAGGCCTGGTGTGCTGCAGTCTGTGGGGTCACAAAGTCAGACACAACTGAGTGACTGAACTGAACTGAACTGAAAGCCTTGAAAAGGGGCACAAGAATGTTTAAAAAGCATCTTTTTGGCAAATATGTTTCTATCTATTGATTTTTTCCATCTTGTTTTGGCAAGGGAAATTTATCCAAACATTTGATTTATCTACAAGCTTCTTTTTTTTTTTTCCCAATTGGGATGCTATATAATATTTAGTTAAAGCTTTTGCTTCATTTTAATCATTTTGATCTCCACTTTTGTTTTTCAAAAATGTGATTTTGTTGGCCATCTCTTCACTGAACTTTCCTCTCCCTTGGCTTCAGGCCTACAAACATCTGGATTCTTCAGGGCTCTTGGGCATTCTTCTTAGGACTCCTTCTGAATTTACAGATCATTTCCTAACTTCTTCCCTAATGCCCATATTCAAAGCTGAGTGTATAAGCCTCACTTGTGACCTTCACTCCAGAAACTCTAAACTCGAATTCAGTGGATTTGAGTAAGAAACCAGGAATCTTAATTTACATGGATTCTGTGTGAGATAGACACTCATGGCCAAGATTGGGAACTCCTGTCTTATTTTCAATCTTTGGTGTTATCACAACTTTTTGTTTGTTTGTTCATTTTTACAAATATCTCCTTTATTTTAGATGCCTAAATCCAAGTCTTCAAGCCTCATCTCTAATCAAAGTTCCAGCCTTCATTTTCAAGAGGGTACTGGGCTTTTTCATTGGACTATACTACTACCCTCCAAAAGAATATATTAGGTGCATAGCATATATCAGGTACTGTGCCACCCACTTTACATACATCATCTCAAAAACCCCTTGAGGTAGAAGTTCTTACTTGCATTTACCAGATCAGAAACTCTACCTCAGAGAGGTTTCAGGGATCACCCTACATTATACAATATTAAAGGAGTCTATTAACTGGATTTTTTTTTTCTTTCCATTAAATAGTACATTATACACAAACATAAATTTGATTCTGAGTTTCTCCCTCCAATTGATTCATTTTCCTAAATTTCACTTTTTTCTGTGCATATTCCTACAATTTTTGTTAATGTATACTAGAACATTATTATGAGTTAAAAATTGTTATCTCATGTCATGCTTCCAACAATATTTTGAACTAAATATTACATTACAGATGAGAAAATTCAACTCAGAGAGTGTGCATATTATGTCCAATACAATGTACTGCATCTAGTGCAATGGCAGAGCTGGGACTTGCCTGAACTCTCAGCTGTCTTTTCTCAACCAAAATGCCACACTTAGTAGAAAATAAGGATCCTGCTGACTATCAGGAATAATTCTGAGCAGTAGTCAAGGGTGCCTGACCTAACACTGAAGGCAAAATGTTAAAAGAAAATACCCAACTGTTTCATAAGATTCAACCAGTACACAGTTGAGAAGGAAACATGATACACCATGGGAATAAAACACAGCACGAAACTCACTCATTCTACTAGAGTTTTACACATTTTATTATGTGTATTATGGCTGCTGGAGATGAGAAAATAAGCCCCAGAATTTTTTCAGGGTGAATAACTCTTTTTGTAATTGTATAACAGGGATGCAGTCATTGCAATACTTTCCAAACAGAATCATCAGAAAACACACAATAAATATTTAGATTACAGAGGAACTAAGAGGCTTCCCTGGTAGCTCAGCTGGTAAAGAATCCACCTGCAATGCAGGAGACCCCAGTTCGATTCCTGGGTCAGGAAGATCCACTGGACAAGGATAGGCTACCTACTCCAGTAATCTTGGACTTCCCTGGTAGCTCAGCTGGTAAAGAATCTGCCTGCAATGCAGGAGATCCCAGTTCGATTCCTGGGTTGGGAAGATCCCCTGGAGAAGGGAATGGCTACCCACTCCAGTATTTTGGCCTGGAGTATTCCATAGAATGTGTAGAGTCCATGGGGTTGCAAAGAGTCGGACACAACTAAGCAAACTTCACAGAGGATCCAGTGATGACAATTGTAATATTTTAGTAGAGTTCCTGTTCGTGTTTGTATTTGAATCTTGAAGAAAAAATATGATGATGATTAAGAGGTGGTCATGTGTAAATTAGAAGGGCAATTGATTTTTAATGAAAATTAACATTAGGCATGATTTGTTCATAATGTCTACTAAGACTCATTCAAAAGTTTACTATGTAAAGAACCAGGCTTGTTCAGAAAGTTTATTATGTGTTAACATGTGAAATGATTTTAGGTCTCAAACCATTGGTGAAATTATTCAATCTTTGGAATCTAGTATGCCAAGAGAAAAAAAAATTTTTTTTCTTTAAAAATTCCCATTTATGCTTTCTTGTAAATCTGGAATTATCCCCCCTCCAAAAAAAAAAAAAAAATCATGGCTAGGTCCATTGGTGCTATCTTAGTACATGAGAAGGCAGATAATGTAAAATAAATAAACAAATAAATTCAATTATTTTTTCTCTTTTGCAAGTAATCTTGATATAACTTACTCCTGGAAAACGGAATTATTTTATCTCCAAAAAAATAATCATTTAATTTGGGCCCCTTATCAGTCTTTCAGCATCTATTACCATTTTACTTGATGAAGGATTTGTTATTATAGTTGTTTATACCCAGAACACTTCAATATTGCATATGAATGGCTTGCTGGAAGGAGCTGACTTTGTAGAGCAAGAACAGAGATGTTACAAAGGTAAAGAAAAACAAATACATGTGAAGAATGTTCACTACCATATTGAAAATTATATGATGGGGAAAAAGAAAAAAATAACTAATGCTGATAATACATGTTACTAGGTTTTCCCTTCTTAAGGAAGTAGCCATGACTTTTCTTTGCATTTTGAGCAAGTAACTGTGCTTAGCAAATACTCAGTAAATACTGGGTTGAAATATTTAACAAAAATAATATATGTATTATGTATTTTCTCAAACTGTCTTTGTAACATGTTAATATTATTACATTGATAACTTTGAACTGTGGTGCTGGAGTAGACTCTTGAGAGTTCCTTGGACAGCAAGGAGATCAAACCAGTCAATAACTAAAGGAAATCAGCCCTGAATATTCACTGAAGGACTGATGCTGAAGCTCAAGCTCCAATACTTTGACCACCTGATGTGAAGAGTCAATTAATTGGAAAAAAACTGATGCTGGGAAAGATTAAAGGCAGGAGGAGAAGGGGACAAAAGAGGATGAAATGGTTGGATGGCAGCTCCTATTTAATGGACATGAGTTGAGCAAACGCTGGGAGATGGTAAAGGACCAAGAAGCTTGGCGTGCTACAGTCCATAGGGTCACAAAGAGTCAGACATGACTGAGCAACTGAATGACAAAATATTATTACATAAATGAGAAAACCCACTATAATAACAAATATACAAAAATGATGTATACTATGAGTTCAGTATTAGGTGGATATCCATAACTCTATGAAAGGGCTATTGAGTGTGTGTGGTCACTTCAGTTGTGTCCAACTCTTTGCGACCCTATGAACTGTAGCCTGCCAGGTTGCTCTGTCCATGGGATTTTCCACACAAGAATACAGGAGTAGGTTGCCATTTCCTTTTCCAGAGGATCTTCCTGACTCAGGGATCAAACCTACATCTCCTGCATTGCAGGTGGATTCTTTACCACTCAGCCAACTGGGAGGCCCAGCAAGGGCTATTATTAGCTTCTTTTTCAGATGAAGCAACTGAAGAACAGAGAGACTCAGCATTTTAGTGAAGTCCCACACCTACTCCCTGGCAAAACATACAGTACCTCTTTTCAAAACTGTGCTCTTACTTTGCAAATTATTTGTACAAATAATTTTTAAAAATATTTTAAAAGCTCTTTCTCTTTTATTTCTAGCATCCAGGGCTGCATTTCTTAGTCTGAAGATTCCTCCAGTGAGGAATAAAGGCAAAGGAGATTCAAGCAAGCTGCTCCTGTTGAAGCTACTGAAATGTCAAACTACAAACTTTTCCTCCCTGTCTCTCTGCAAATCCCTCATCTCTCAACATCATTTTCTTCTTGACCTCTTTTCTTTAAATGTGCCTCCCAGTCCCCCTACCCTCACACTCATTAAATTCACAAACTCATTATCTCTATTCATTAAAAAAGTAGAGACCCCAAAATCTGTTGAGCTCCCCAAATGAATATCCTTTGGGAAGAACAGAATCAAGACAGAGAACTGCACTTCTCTATACCCAAGGGAGCTTTAGTGCATCATCACAGGCGTGAAAGGAGAAAAAGTCTTTTCTTCGACAGCACCGAAACAACTAGAGTCACTCTGCCTCTCAAGATGAGACACAGGGGAATATGTGACTAGTTCCCTGTCAGTGTGAATCAGTCCCCCGCATTCTGAAACCAAGTGTCGTGCCGATTCTAAGCATTCAAGAATCAGGCCTGCTGAGGTGTGTGAGGTAAATACAATAGCTCCTGAAGGAAACAGCTATCATTTTCCTTCACAAGTGAAATGGTTTGCAGCCCTATCTTCAATTCAGAGGATTGTAGAGTTTGACCATCAGAAGTCATCCCACTAAAAAAACTGGCATGCTCTTCTTCAAAATAAATGAATGGGGATCATGGATGTTCACTTATTTTTTACGATGAAATATTTTCCAGGAATTAAGGAATCTTAACTTCCTATGACCTATATACAACACCTTGCACACCATTGTATTTGTAAAACTTACCTCCCACTTCCAGCATCACAGAGACTTATTCACAAAAGATAGAACTTTACTTTCTTAAGGCAACATCCATCATCCTTTCTGTTACTCCTCCCTGTAGTTTGTCCTTAGTTTCTTATGATAAAACTATTTTTCCTAACCTTGAATGTAACAGAAGAAAGGTCAGTTAGCACTCTATGTACAAGCCAGACAAGTGTTTGGATTCTATTTTCTGCATCCCAGTTTGATTTTCTAAATGTGTTTTGAGAATTAACAGAGAATTAACTGATCACTTGGCTACAGTGAGAACAATCTAATCAAATAATGAAGTGATCAGCTTTGCCCTGTTTCAAAAGGGCCACTTCATACCTGGACAAAACATAAATGAGCTATTACTAAATTTACCTACCCTTCATTTTCTAAGGGTTTCCATCAATGTCATGGCTTGATTGTGCAGACTGAACAGTACAAAATATTATCTTCCTTTGAAAACTGGCTCATCAAGATTTCAAGCAAAACTTCAGAGATCATTCACACACTCACTGCTTAGTATGATCATTTCTGAGATTGGGTCCTCGTGTCTGTTAGGCAGTGATTATAAATGACATAGGAAGGAGTGCTGATAAAATACAGTGGGGGCTGCCAAGACATTTGTTATGGAGTGCAACTGGGTAACAAAGGAAGTGATATAAATTGAATACAAATAGAAACTAGCATGATCAAAGCCAAATAATGCTCCATTATTTGGAGCTGACCAAGAAAGAGAGCCTCAGACAAATTAAGACATTGAGTGGGCTCCTCTTCGTTGTTTAAGGCTCATCATCTTCCATAAAGCAATGGATGTGTTAAACAGCATTAACACCCTTGCATTTAATTATTTATAACTGATTTTCCAAACCTCTTGCTTCAACCAAATTCCTTCCAAAATTTTATTTGCTTGTATTTACCTTAGTTTTGTTTTTGTTTTTTTCATGGGTGAAGTTATTACAGTGACAGATTAGAAAGGTAACACAGGCCTTGTGTATGTGAATTTTATGGTTTTCAGGGTTTTCTTATTCATATGAGAGATAGTATGATATGAGAAAGATACAGATAAGGAGATGAGTTAATAGTGTGCTTAATGAACATATGGAAGTACTGTTGATTAGTCAGGAAAAAATGAAGGAGGTTTCTAATTGTGACCTGACAGAGTTCTACCAAATGCCTGACTTGTTCAGCATGACCTTTTTTGCAAAGCTTATCAAATGGGAAAATACCATAAATTTGGGTGAGATACAAAGAGCATAGATACAAGAATTAAAACCAAACCTTCCAAACTGGGACAAATGAGGTGAATACCATAAGATAACATTTACCTGAGGGAGAATAAAAGGACCTTAAGCTAGAAGAGTATAGTAGGGATATTATTAAATAACTGCTAATATCAACTAAGCAAACACAAATGGATTAATTCTTGTAACAATACAGTGAGGTGAGTATAGGGCTTATTATATTCCTACACTTCATGCATGCATTTTTGACAGCATATCTAGGAACTAATGTGAAGAAAAGTATTTCCTTAAAAGGCAGAGCTTATATGATGGTTTATCTAATTAAGAATGTACTTGAGAGGGGAATGGCAATCCACTCCAGTACTATTGCCTGGAAAATCCCATGGACGGAGGAGCCTGGTGGGCTGCAGTCCATGGGGTCACAGAGAGTTGGACACAACTGAGCGACTTCACTTACTTACTTACTTACTCACTTAGCAAAGTATCTATTAAAGCACTGTATAATAACTATGTAATCAAATCATTACCAAAGAAAAAATAAAGACATTCCTATTTACTTGCTATTTGCTTTATTGAACTTGTTTAGTTCAAAAACATCTGATATTATAAAACATGCCCTTCATAAAATAACATTTTTAAATGTTTACAAATAAAATGTTAAAAAAAGTTTTTCCTTCCCTTAAGGGCATTTATTTAACAATCTGTGTGTGTGTTCAGTCGCTCAGTCATGTCCAGTTCTTTGAGACTTTATGGATTGTAGCCCACCAGGTCCCTCTGTCCGTGGAATTCTCCAGGCAATAAAACTGGAGTGGGTTGCCATTTCCTGTTCCAGGGGATATTTCTGGCCCAAGGATTGAACTCATGTTGTGCCTCCTGCATTGGCAGGTGGATTCTTTACCACTAAGCCACCTGGGAAGCCCTTTAATAATTCTAATCTTATGCAACATTTTGTATGAGTGCATGTGTATGTCGACCTAAAACAATATTTATTAGGAAATGTGAAATAAAATCTGGTATCTAAAAACCAAGTACTGTTGTCTTGTTTGGGGAGAAAGCATCATTAGTGGATCCTGTCTGGGAAGATGTTAATCACCCACCTCTCAGTCACTGGCATAGAAATCACAAGTTGTTTTTTAATTCAGTTTGCTTTTTCTCTTATAGCCAAAATAGCAGGGGAGCTTTTCTGATCATCAACAAAAACTAGCAAGTCTCTTATTTAAGTATCTTTCCCTTTCTCTTCATAAATGAAACAAATGCCCTACAGGAGAATGTTGGCTCTTTGGTCGTAAATCATGTCTTTCTCTTCCAGAAGCAACTTTATGTGAAGATGCAGCCAAATTTCATTCCGAATCCCGTGTGCTTACCAATGGTGGTGGTGACATTTTCTCCTGGAGGAAATTAAATTTGCCTTCACCTCGCCCTTCAGAATGATGCGTTTTCCCTCTCAGCAACTGGTTGTCCTGGCAGACGTCCATCCCTGAAGTAAGGTGATGCAGCACTATGACATGCAGTATGGGTTTTCAAGAGCTGTCTTCCACACTGTACAGGGTAGCTTTCCACTGCTGGCCAGGGCTGCAGGAGAGCTTGTGGATAGAATATGGACAGGATTCTTCTGAGCAGGGCGCTGTTTTCACAGCTGCCTTGTTGACTGAGATGTGTTCTGAACTAAAGCTTTTTCTCACTGTGCTGCAGCATGTCAAGGAGTTGTGCCAATGAGGAGAGACCAATCCAGATGGTATCGGGAGAGCAGTTCCTCCCCTTATGGCAGGCAAGCAAAGAGTGGACTCGGCAGGACCAAGAGATCAAACTGATACCAGTGAGCATTCAGAGCTTTCTCTTTACTAATAAGGTCACTCACTCAGCCAAAAAATGTTTGTTTACAGAGAGGTGCCCTATTGCCCTATTTCCCATTCGGTGTGAGGGGTTTGATGAGGTGGAATCCATCTGCTGGAGCTCTTTCCTTGTTTCATTCAGCTCAACCACACCCAGCCTAAGCACATCTTTGTGTGAAATAATGAGACCTCAGGGGAATTTGTGTATTGCTTTCCTGCTTCTAAGTTTTCCTCACAATAAATCCAGTTTTCTATTTATACCCCATGGCACTCTGCTGTGCACAGCCATACCTACCCAACACTGAATAACAGCTTGACTTTCAGGGTTGTGAGCATTTTAAATTCATTCTCCTGGTTGGTTTTACCAGCGGACCTAGAAGTACGGAAGATTTTTGTGACACAAAAATCTCGCAAAACCCTTTGGGATACAGAACAAGGGAATGCAGTTGAGGGCATATGACTTGAATATTCTTCCCTTCTTTTTCTCTTTAGATCATTCTTGAGTTCTTCCTTTTTCTATGTGAAGGAACTGCAAAGAAAAAAACCAGTCCAATTGGATTTACAATTGGCCTAGGAAAAGAAGCTGAAAGCAACCTCAGTTGCTCTTCTTTCTTTTTTCTCCAGCCCTGAAAAAGATACCACATACACCTAGAAATTTGGTCCTCTACTTACAAACCATTCATGCCCATTGCTAACTGAATACTGTCTACCTGATTCATGATTATAAAGGACATAATTGTTTCTGCTCTTGGTTGATTGTTAGACGTCTCTCTCCAGTATTCATAAGATACCCCTTCTCATCTTGCCTCCAATGATACCCATCTGTATCTGAAGCAGATTTCAAACCTGTGAAGAAAATTGATAACCTGCTAGGCAGTGGGGAAAGACACCAGATAGTATCAACAGTAGAAATACTGGCCAAAAATATGGATATTGTGGTTGGGAATTTAGGTTCTCTCTGTAGATATTTTGTTTTGATTTATTCTGCAAATATGAAGGAATTTTTATTATTTAAGATAAGATAAAGTTTTTACTTCAAGCCCCCTGGTTGCAAAGATAGCTGTTGCTCTGTAAATCAACACAGGATTATCTGCTTTCCTCATCAGGTTGTGAGTCTGAAACAAAATACCCTAGTCTTCACTGTAGACAGTGCCAACATTTCATCTTAATTTTGTATACTTTAAGTCAGTTTTCCAAGGAAAATACATTGGAAAATATATGATATGGAAAGGAGTCATTACATAGCTAAAATCACGGAAATAAATTCTGCATATTTATTTATTTTCTTAGATGTATATTTTCTTTCATAAAAAGGTTTTATTTTGAGAAGTTTGGTATTCACACAAATAGCTAATCATTTGCTTCTAAATGGCTCTTCATATTTTTCTAAACTGAAAGCAAGTTCTATATTTGTAAGAATGTAAATATATAAAGCCTTATTTATATCCTACACATCAAGTTTAGATTATAGAATTTAGTAAAATTTAAAAATTTTAGTTGCATCATGTTAGTCAACAAATGTTGAAGACTGCTTGATTTTTTATGTCAAGAAGCTTATTAAGAGAAGTCAAAACTGAGGTAAGCTTGACAGCTAAATTTGAACTTGGCTAGTGTCAGACTATTTTTTTGGGCTCCAAAATCACTACAGATGGTGACTGCAGCCATGAAATTAAAAGATGCTTACTCCTTGGAAGAAAAGTTATGACCAACCTAGATAGCATATACAAAAGCAGAGACATTACTTTGCCAACTAAGGTCCGTCTTATCAAGGCTATGGTTTTTCCTGTGGTCATGTATGGATGTGAGAGTTGGACTGTGAAGAAAGCTGAGCACCGAAGAATTGATGCTTTTGAACTGTGGTGTTGGAGAAGATTCTTGAGAGTCCCTTGGACTGCAAGGAGATCCAACATGTCCATTCTGAAGGAGATCAGCCCTGGGATTTCTTTGGAAGGAATGATGCTAAAGCTGAAACTCCAGTACTTTGGCCACCCCATGCGAAGAGTTGACTCATTGGAAAAGACTCTGATGCTGAGAGGGATTGGGGGCAGGAGGAGAAGGGGACGACTGAGGATGAGATGGCTGGATGGCATCACTGACTCGATGGACGTGAGTCTGAGTGAACTCCGGGAGATGGTGATGGACAGGGAGGCCTGGAGTGCTGCGATTCATGGGGTCGCAAAGAGTCGGACACGACTGAGCAACTGAACTGAACTGAACTGTATGTGCACAGATATGTAAATTATTTAAATTCTTGAATAATTTTTCTGCTTCTCTATTTTTGAATCTGTTACAATTTAAATAATTTAGTAAGCTTGGATTAGATAAAACCTTAAATGCTTAAACGTATATATTGGTTTGGATTTAACGGGTGGAAACGAAACAAGTCAGTATGTAAAATTATGCATTTGAGGATCTTTCTATTAACCTTGGGAACAGAATGGTAAACAGATGCACATAAACAGGTTTTCTTATCATCTTTCTTGCTGTGGGCATTAACTAGCCATTGGTTCTTTACCACTGATCTGTACCTCACAGATAAGGTATTATATTTGGAAGTGTTAATAGTCTCTATGAAACATTTTACATGACTACAGATATGGGCTAGGAANCTACACTCTTTGAATTATACATTTGATTGTGATAATACAGAAAGATAAGAAGTAATAATGCATAAAAATTGCAACACTTTGCATTTATAGAGATATATGCATTATTCCATTTCAATTAGACAAGTACTGAAATTCACATATTGCCATTTACCAATCTATAGAAAAGGAATACAAAATAATAAAGAACAGAAACGAATAAATAGTTCAAAAGTTCTGAGTTCCTGGCAAACTTTAAACAACAGACTAACTAATTTCACCTAGCAACTTTAAAACTGAAAATATAACTTAATTTTTTTGTCCATGTGCAGCTAAATGTCACAGAGTTGGGTTTACATTTATTTACCATTTCATTGTCCTGAGGATTTTATTTTCCTCATGACAATGAATTTTTACATAATAATGGTTAAATAGACTCTGGCATGAACTTTCTATTTATTTGAATAAGTTTTCCTTTGTTTCATTCTCTTTCAACAAAAATAAACATTTAACAACCTTTTGGATGTCTGGTACCCAATCCAACATAATCAAGCTGAGAACAAAATCTTTATCAGACAGAGTGGAAAGCTGAGCCAATATCCAGAGTATAAGCACAGTGTAGACAAATATGTAGAATAAGTCAGGTCTCAAATTTAGGCCTGACTATGTGGTTCCCTGGTGGCTCAGATGGTAAAGCATCTGCCTGCAATGTGGGAGACCTGGGTTCAATTCCTGGGTCGGGAAGATCCCCTGGAGAAGGAAATGGCAATCCACTCCAGCACTCTTGCCTGGAAAATCCCATGGACAGAGGAGCCTGACAGGCTACAGTCTATGGGGTCGCAAAGAGTCAGATACGACTGAGCGACTGAACTGAACTGATGTTCATAAATGTGTTCCTTTTGGATGCTTTTAAATGATTTTTAACCCCACTTTAATAGTAAAAATCATGGATCAAGTAATGTATTATTGTAACAGATTTTTCCCCCCTCATTTAGTGATTTTCTGCCAATGTAAGTTTTCGTATTAGTTACAATGTGAAAACATTTCTTTAGTCTTTATCATCTGTTCTCGACAAATAATAGCTAATAGCTGCCACCTGCCACTCAAAAAGATGCTAAAAACCTCATATCATACAGGCACATATATACAAAGATTAAAGATTATAGATTTGAGCTCATGTTGATAGCACACAACATACAGATTCAAAAATTAGAAAGAGAGAGAGAGAAGGAAAGTATATTTGGCTATTTGGTCAGACTATGTGTGTGGAATATTGATGACAGAACATTTGACTCTTGCTTTAAGCCAGGCCTTCCTGTTGTAATACAGAATATAGAAAATTAAAGCATACTTAAAGAAATGGAAACTACAAAAACATGCATGGTTTTAATCAAAGTAGAGAAATATTACATTCTTCCAAAAAAGAAATTCTGTTGGTGGCCATGTAAACATAATCCTAATTTTCATAACTGATCTTCGTGTTTAACATTATTAACATTCAGGGCCTACTTATTTCTGTAATCAGAAAAACATTGAGTACTGTCTGAGTACAAGTTTTTATTCTGGGAGAATAAAATATAACGAAAATCAGTCTCTCACCCTGTCTTGAGGAGGATCATGGCTACATGCAAAACAGTAGAAACTGAGCACAATCTGGTGCAAGACTAATGTCCAAACCTCAGAAGATAAGTGAAGACATCGTGATGGCAACAGACAGCATAGCAGTCGATGCAAAACCATGTTTAAAAGGACACTGCTGCCTTAAAATATTTCCAACTAAAATACAGCATAAGAAACCACATTCACAAAGTGATTCCAGTTCTATTAGATAGGCAGATAAATAGGTGAAGAAAATGAAGAAGGAAGGAAAGCAAAGGGGAAAAAAAGGACAGAAAAGAAGAAAGAAAAAACAACTGGAAGGAAAGAAGCAATGTTAGCAATGTTTAAACTGTGAGATTATGTGGATTTTTATTTGTTCTTTGTACTTTACTATATTTATAAAACATTCTAGACATTCTTACAAAAGTAAATTAAATAATAAATTCTAAACAGGAATTGTTTACAATCCCTTTACCAAATATAAATAAAAATCAGTAGTTTCCTTTTTCATCTTTTGCCTTTTTTTTATATAAATTAATTCATATTTTTATATGTGAAAAAATTAAAATTAGAGCTTTACATTCTTCATTTTTATTTAACATAGAAGTTGAGATTTATTTTTTCCTTAGGATTTTCTTGTTGTTGTCTGCTTTTTCTGTATCTCTGTCCTATCACCTCCATTTCCACACCATTCCTGCCAAAGAGCTTAACAGTTGGGATGAGGTCTTCATTCCATATCATTCACTCTCTTAATACAGACATCTATTTGTGTTTGTGAAGTATACACAATCACTTGCCTATTTTCACATGTTTACGCAGCTCCCCTTTTTTCACTTTCTTGGACATTATTTTTGATCAAAAGGTAAAGACTTAACTCATTAAATTTATTATCACAAAAAAAATATTTATCAAGCTTATACTGTACACTGGAAACTCAGGTAGCCCTGGAGCCACAGCATGAACAAAAGAGATGAGTCTAAGCCAGGATGGTACTTCCTAGGCTCCACTGCATGAATGAACCATAATTTACTCAGCAATTCCCTTAATTCATGAGTATTTACTTCTCCAATTTTCCCCCCTTGTTTTGCCCTTATACCCAGTACTGCACTAAACATCGTTTTACATACACAGAATCTTGTATTCTTGTATCTCCATGTCTTATTTTATAGTGACTTTATGTCATTTACTTCCTCAGAAATACTAATTATCATTCATTTTAAAGATACAATTGCAGAGCATACTAGAGCTATTAAGAATGCGCTATAGGACCTCTAAAGAAGTAACTAAAAAAACACGTAGAGGTTTTGAGGCTATTAGGTTCCCATCTGCAAATGGTACCAAACATAACAATTTACTGTCAGTAAAAGTACAGGAAGCATTAAACCTAAAGGAGACAGCATCCACCCAGGTGCAACAAAGGGCGAGCCACTAACTGAGCAGGAGGATAAAATAGTAGCAGTTACCAAGCTCCAACATTATAATATAGACAATAGTTTAAATATATATGATATTTTGTTGTTGTTTAGTCACTAAGTCATGCCCAACTCTTTTGCAACCACCAGGCTCCTCCATTCATGGACTTTCCCGGGCAAGAATACTGGAGTGGGTTGTCATTTCCTGCTCCAGGGGATATTTTGACCCAGGAATCGAACCCTTGCGTCTCCTGCATTGACATTCAGGTTCTTTAATGTTGAGCCAATGGGGAAGCCCTTCTATGCTGTTAAAATGAAGATATATTTCAAGAATGTCTTAGGCCGTCCAGATCTGCTCAGCAGCCAGCTGAATGCCACCAAGTGACATCGTTTGATATCATAGGAGCACAAGTCACCTAGCCCTGTGCTGACCCACTGACTCATAAGATTTAGTAAAATTGGTTGTTTTGAATCACTGAGTCTTTGAGCAGTTTAAATAATCCTTATATACGTTTGTGGTGTATGAGTTGGGCAATCATGGAAAATATTATTCAATTCTATCAAAAAAGCATCTGCCATCCATTGCATCATTTTGACATTTTATTAAGTAATTTTTTTATCACAACTATCAAAGAGGGAAAAAGAATGCAATTAATGTAGCTTCCCTACTAAGTGCTAGGTACTTTATTAGTCTTTTTCATTTTATCATCTTCTTTAATTATTACCCACTATACTATTATGGAGAAGGCAATGGCAACCCAATCCAGTACTCTTGCCTGGAAAATCCCATGGATGGAGGAGCCTGGTAGGCTTCGGTCCATGGGCTCTCAAAGAGTCGGACACGACTGAGCGACTTCACTCTCACTTTTCACTTTCATGAATTGGATAAGGAGATGGCAACCCACTCCAGGTTTCTTGCCTGGAGAATCCCAGGGATAGGGGAGCCTGGTGGGCTGCCGTCTATGGGGTTGCACAGAATCGGACACGTCTGAAGCAACTTAGCAGCAGCAGCAGTATACTATTATGATATTGGTGTTATAATCATAATTACCATTTTACAAGTAAGGAAACAGGATCTCAGAGGTTAAGTAATGGTTAAAAAAAAAAACGAATTGAGATTTAAAATTAGGTTTTAATTCCAATACCCTGTCCCTCAAACTACATCTCCTAAGGTTTCTCAAACACTTGAGTAAGAGAGATAGCAAAAATAATTCCACAGCAAAAGAAATAACAATATGGTGCATGGCATTGTGGATAGCCATGCATATTTGTTCTTTGGTGTTACTATGTCTCATGTATAAATCTCATTACCTCTCTCATTGTCCATACCACACTCCAATTGACAAAATGCATGCATGTGTGTTACGTCACTTCAGTTGCATCCAACTCTCTGTGATCCTATGGACCGTAGCCCACCAGGCCCCTCTGTCCAAAGGATTCTCCAGGCAAGAATACTGGAATGGGTTGCCATGCCCTCCTCCAGGGGATCTTCCAGACCCAAGGATTGAACCCTTGTCTTGCATTTGGAGGCAGGTTTTTTACCACTAGCACCACCTGGGAAGCCCAGTTGATATGCATAAAGCTTAATTTAAACTTTAAACATCTCTGTCAAGACTTATAATTCCTTGGAATGTTTATCACTGCTAGCATTGGAATGGTCCCAGTGAAGACTTCTTCTACATAAAAGAGATGCATTTTATATTTACATTAAATAAATTAATCACACTAATATGTGTAAACCTAGACCAGACTCAGCTCCTTCTGCAGATAAAAAGAAAAGCCTAGGTTACCTAACTTCTCAAGCCACACACAGCAAGAAGATTCCAGAACTCCTTCCCCCAATTTATTTTTTTTTAATCCTCTAAAACCTTACAGAAATCGTCCAGATATTTGGATGAAAATAAATAAAATGCAAGAGATGGATAGGTGGGACTTGCACTTTTCTCACATTTCATGAGAAGAGAAACATTCACACTTTATATCAATCACTATATAAATCCCTGAAAGTAGGAAACTTTGCTCAGAATAGTCATTAAATCTCTGTAGAGAAAAAATCCCTGACACATGTTATGGGTACAGGTTGAGATCTTTGCAAATCATTGCATTCAATAATGCTCCAAAGCACCTCATTTTACTAGTGAAATGATGGCAGGACTGGGCTATAAAAGGGGAGAGGTCAGTTAGAATCAATGACTAGCCAAATGTATATAATACAAACCTCATTCTTAGCAAGACTGTAAAGGCCTTCCATGATGGGACTTTCCAGTGCCTCATGTATACTTGAAAACAGGAATGTTAAACCCAGGACACCCACCAGTCTACTGCTGTTCACTCCCCTCTCCACAGGAAATGGGTTGTTAGTTTGTTGAGTCTGGGGCCCTTTCTGCCAGAATCTCTGCAATTATTTAGCACAGAACTTGGCACAAAGGAGATAAACAATGCTCAGTTGAATGCACTAGAAACAGCGATAAATCAGACAAAATTTATAATTCAATAACTGTTGGGATACTCCTAAAATGTCCCAGGTAAATACAAAATGTGTCATTTTAGGATATTGCCTCTTAATAATTTCACCAAAATAAGATGAAGAGCTAGTGATAGTAGAACACTTATGCCTGATAAAAATTTTATTTGATTGAATGTTTTCTTTTATTGAAAAGGAGATGTAGAGTTTTTAAAAATAAAAAATTATTAATGCAATTTCATGTAAAATTTACAGTTTATTTTATTTCATAGTATACCCCATGATTTGTTTTAATATAACAATTTCATTTTTCAATATACACAAATAGTTTAACAACCCCTTGCTGCTGCTAAGTCGCTTCAGTCGTGTCTGACTCTGTGTGACCCCACAGACGGCAGCCCACCAGGCTCCTCTGTCCCTGGGATTCTCCAGGCAAGAAACCTGGAGTGGGTTGCCATTTCCTTCTCCAATGCATGAAAGTGATAAGTGAAAGTGAAGTCACTCCGTCGTGTCCGACTCTTTGAGAGCCCATGGACCGAAGCCTACCAGGCTCCTCCATCCATGGGATTTTCCAGGCAAGAGTACTGGAGTGGGTTGCCATGGCCTTCTCCGACACCTTACATACACAAAATTTTAATTATGATTGGCTCTTCAAAGATTTTAGAAGAAGTAATATATTTCCACAGTGAGATGTTTACACAGGCTCTGGCATCAATGAGTATCAGGAGGTAGGAATTTGAGATCTACAGACGTTAATAATAGAAGTACAGCATTAGCAGCTGAAATCTAGAGAAGTGAGGAGTGCCCTCATGGAAGACAATGGGCACCAGCACGGGGCTAGATTGTGCAGCGCTGGCTTGGTCTGGCCAGTGTGACTGACTAGCACACAGCCTTAGTATTTTAGAGGGAAGTGGCTAAGCCACTGTTAAAGTTGGAGATAATAAAACAGTTTAGATCTATGGTCTTATATTAGCTTTACTCTTTTATGTTACCTACCTCTGTGAGTTTTTAAGTCTAAAGTTTCTGGTTTAAAATTCCCCACAAACGAACTCACTATATGATTATGCTTAACAAGCTGAAAAATGCTCATAGTTTGTCGAGGCAAGGCAAACTCCTAGGCACGGTGGGGAAATAGGACAAAATAAAAGGTACAGTCACCAATCAGCATCTATTACAGCACTGTAACAACTACAAATTGGAAATGCTGGCTAAAAGTACAATATATAGATGACAGTTATGAAGGACATCACAAAACTATACAATATAAATAACTCTACAATATAAATAATTTGGATAATAAATCCAAATCTGTGTTAATGTTAAATTCAGAAAGCAAAATAATCCAAATGCAAAATATATAGTTCAAAGTGAAAGAAAAGGCTCATACTGGTGAAATGTTAAGAGAGTCAATGATGTGTTTAAGAAAATGCTAAAATGCATTTCAAAAACAGGTATTTCATAGAGTAGAATATTCATATAAATGGTTAGACGTGATAGTTAAATACTTTTAGTGCCAAGTGGTTAATGGGAAATGTAGACTAGCATAATGAAAAGAGAGAGCAATAAATAAAGATAGAAATGAGAGAGGGACATTATTAGCTTGTGTAAATAAAATATCAAAAAACTTCCCCTTCAGGTATGGCTTGATCAAGTAACTAAACCAACGTTATCAAAGCCAAATCCTATTCTACTCATCTCTCTGAACAGCGTGTCTTTTTATTGGTTTCCTCTTCAGATATAATTTTCCTCTCATGAAGCCAAGATGGTAAGATGAATTAGAGTCCCAGGTTTATGTTTTCAAAATTTCAAGCCCAGGGATAAAGAGAGTAATCTCTTTCTCAAAAGTTCTATAATTGGCTTTGACAAATTTTGATTTTACCTTTCTCAGGCATATCAAACATTGAGAACTGGGGCTGTGATGCTCTGATGGCCTAAGCCTGAATTATATAGTACCCAGGAATTGGTGGCAGAGTCAACCATGAAAATAAAAACTGCATTGGCTGAAAGCTGAATATAATTAGTTCCCCAACAACTATTTTTTTTGCTGTTACTAGAAAAAGAAGGATGCTTAGCAGCAATTCAAAGACATCACTGCCATTAAATTTTAGAAAACCTTGAATATTATCACAGAGAAGTTGTGGGTTTTATCCTATATTTAATAGTAAACAAGGAGAAAATGGGCTCTATAATAAAAAGTGAATTAAAGAGAATGAATCAAATAGCAACTAGAAGATTGTATCACAGACAAATTCATTGGATGTTCTTTCTAGCAATTCTGATCACACTCCATAAAAAAAAAAAAAAGATGGGAAATTATGGAGAATAAACACTGCATAAAAGAATATCTTTGACATATCACTCCTGACAGGACTAAGCCAAATGTTATGGAGATAAGTAACTCTAGAATAAAATATTAAACCAAATTCTCTTATTTGGTTTTGATTTAAAGGTGGACTAAGCAAAATGATTTATCTTCTGTCCAGAAGTAATAAATCAAATAATTTTAATAGAGTAAAAGAGGAGAAAAATGGGAGATTCAGGGGAATCAGTTATTTGTCAAAATGTAAACTTAAGCAATAATATTCCAAATTCTATCCTCACTGGCTGATTTCATTACATTCTGTCAAGCTGAAAAATAAAATTCAACACAACAAAGCAAATCCGTGTCACAAAAATTGGGCATTATGATACCAGGAATTAATGGAGGGATAGAATAATGGTAGCACATCAGAGAGAAACCTAGTTCAATACCGACTCAACTTCTAAACTGAAAAAGAGCTCAGAGGGGAAAGGAAAATGAATGTCTCCAACTTTGTATGTAACAGTTTCCCTGTTTTTCTTTGAGTCACGTATTATGGAAGAGGCTCAGAAATATTTTCAAAGCATGAGCTAATACAAGAGGATGACAAGTTGCCCCACGGCGGGGCGGGGGTGGGGGGAGGAAGTAGCACAGCAATACCGCTGACTGTTGAAATTCAACATCCTGGATCTTGAGGATGTCATGAATTTCTTCTTATTCCTTCCTTTGCTTATATTCTAAAGGCAGCAGGGGCCTTCCCATTCACTGCATCTGCCTTAGGCAGTTCTTCCATTCTAACACAAGGTTTCCGATCTCCCTCAAGACTCAAGTTGACTTCGTTAGCCTTCTCCCCTGACTGAGTATCAATGTGGAAAATATTTTTTATTCAAATTTCTGCTAAATGGGGGGAAACATATCATAGACTCAGAAATTTTGTTAATTTTTGGTGAAAATATTGTTTTTTTCATTGTTGTTTCATGGGTGAATGCTAAATTTCTAGAAGACAAAAAGTAATAATCATCATAATTGTTAAAGCCAAAGAGCATCTGCTAAAGTTATAGTAGCAAAACCAAGAAATCACAGAAGTGTCTCAGGAGCAAAAAGAGGAGAATGCTACAAGGAAAAACCACAATCAAGCATGCTGAGTTTCTCTGAGACAGTCAGTAAGAATAGTGTGATCCTTAGAACTGATCACATGAATGTCGTTTGGATTTTGACAAAAGGAATCCCAATGAAGTGTGGGGCAAAAGTCCTATTTTAACAAGATTAGGAGTAAATGAAAGTGAAGAACTTGATACATTTTATAGAAAATTATTTCTGGAAGTTCAGCTTTAAATGAAGGCTGAAAAAAATAGTGCAAATACAGAGAAATATAAGGTCAAGGAGAGGATCTATTCTCTTTCAGTTGATGTTGGTTGTTTATTGTTGCCTTTGTTTAGGTGGGGGAGGTAGGAGTCTTTGTATTCTGATGGGAATAATCCAGAAGAACAAGGGAAGATTCAGAGACAGAAGATATAAGCTGAGTAGGAAAGTCTTCTAAAGGGGTTGTAACTGGTGATAGAAGAAAAAGTGAACACAATGAGGGGAAGTTTGGGGACTTGGTGGAAAGATATTGAAAGCAACAGAAGATTTCTTTTGTTACTGAAACCATTTAAGGAAAGCTGATAAGCTAAGGGTGAGGAATGAGGAAGAAGAAGGAATTAAAGATAACTTTACATTTTTAAGTGGTAAAATCACCATGAATAAAGAGAGAGCATCAATATTCATTCTTGAAGAGGTAACAGTCTTTCATAATGCATGAGTGACATCAGGTACAGTTAGCCAAGTTCTCAGAAATGAAATATGACAATGTAAGAGAATTATCAGGACTAAACATTCAGATTTGTGATTATCCAGGCAGAGATTATAGTTGAAGTCAAAGAATTAGATGACAGAAACAAGGAAGGTAGGGAAAGAGTAGAAAAGATGAGCAAGAACAGAGCCTTTAGGAAATTTCTGTACTTAACGAATAGAAGCAAGAAATTGCTTCAAAGGAGTTAGAACAGTGGTGCTTAGGAACCAAAGAATTGGTTTGTGGACCTAGGAACACATAGAATTGTGATGTGACAGAGAAGCCAAACAGTACTGTCAAAAGGCTAAAGAAATGCAGAGGGAAAGACCAGCTAGGAAATACCACTGGATTTAGCAGGTGGGGGGTCATTTCAAAAAACTCTTTCAGTAGACTGATATGGGTAATATGCCCAGCTCCTCAAATTAAGCAATATTTGAAAGGAAGTAACGGTTGTCAATTTCTTTTAAAAAGTTTGACCTTGGAGAGAATGGGAGAGTTAGACTAGTAGTTTGTAACGGTGGCAGAATCAAGAAACTTAATGTATTAATGGGAGTGAAAGATGATAACATAATTACAGAGTGAAATGAAACGTCAGGGGAAAGACAGAAATTGAAAACATCAGTAAGAATGAAGATAATGGATAAAGTGAGCATTCCTTCCCTTCCAACAAAACATGCTTTGGCCCCGTCTTAATTGCAAAACTCTTCTCAGAACCTTTCCCCTGTTGTGGAAAAAATGGGGCACAAGAGGACGGTCCTATCTCATGTCTTTAGTGAGTATATTGGACATGCTGCCAAGGTGGCTTCATGCAACAAAAAATATAAGAGCAAACTATAATAAAGTGAAAATAAGTTTATTTAGAGAGATGCACAGTCCAGAATGTGGGCCAAACTCAGAAGGCAAGAGAGGCCTAAAATGGGGTGGTAGTTAATTTTTACAGGCTGTGTAATTTTATAGGGTAATGAATGGGAGGAATGTTCTAACTATCTGGGAGGAGAGGTGGGGATTCCTTGAACTGAAACAACCACTCACATTTTTGCCATTTATGGCTGGTCTTGGAACTGTCATGTAGTCTGTGGGTGTTATTTAGTATATGCTAAGGTATTTAGGGTGACAAAGGATGAGATGGTTGGATGGCATCACTGATTCATTGGACATGAACTTGGGCAAACTCCAGGAGACAGTTAAGGACAGGGAAGCCTGGCATGCTGCAGTCCATGGGGTCGAGAAGAGTCAGACACGACTTGGAGACTGAACAACAACAATGTATTACAATGAACATATGATGAGGCTCAAGGTTTCAGTTCAGTTCAGTCGCTCAGTTGTGTCCAACTCTTTGTGACCCCATGAATCCCAGCATGCTAGGCCTCCCTGTCCATCACCAACTACTGGAGTTCACTCTGACTCACGTCCATCGAGTCAGTGATGCCATCCAGCCATCTCATCCTCTGTCGTCCCCTTCTCCTCCTGCCCCCAATCCCTCCCAGCATCAGAGTCTTAAAATGAGTCAACTCTTCACGTGAGGTGGCCAAAGTACTGGAGATTCAGCTTCAGCATCATTCCTTCCAAAGAAATCCCAGGGCTGATCTCCTTCAGAATGGACTGGTTGGATCTCCTTGCAGTCCAAGGGACTCTCAAGAGTCTTCTCCAACAACACAGTCCAAAAGCATCAATTCTTCGGTGCTCAGCTTTCTTCACAGTCCAACTCTCATATCCATACATGACCACAGGAAAAACCATAGCCTTGACTAGACGGACCTTAGTCGGCAAAGTAATGTCTCTGCTTTTGAATATGCTATCTAGGTTGGTCATAACTTTTCTTCCAAAGAGTAAGCATCTTTTAATTTCATGGCTGCAATCACCATCTGCAGTGATTTTGGAGCCCCAAAAAATAAAGTCAGACACTGTTTCCACTGTTTCCCCATCTATTTCCCATGAAGTGATGGGACCAGATGCCATGATCTTCATTTTCTGAATGTTGAGCTTTAAACCAACTTTTTCACTCTCCACTTTCACTTTCATCAAGAGACTTTTTAGCTCCTCTTCACTTTCTGCCATAAGGGTGGTGTCCTGCATATCTGAGGTTATTGATATTTCTCCCGGCAATCTTGATTCCAGCTTGTGTTTCTTCCAGTCCAGCATTTCTCATGATGTACTCTGCATATAAGTTAAATAAGCAAGGTGACAATATACGGCCTCGACGTACTCCTTTTCCTATTTGGAACCAGTCTGTTGTTCCATGTCCACTTCTAACTGTTGCTTCCTGACCTGCTCAAGGTTTACTGGAAGTCAAATCTTCCACCATCTTGGACCTAGTAGGTTCTAACTGGTTTTTGTGGTATCCTATTCTTCTTAATGGTTGTATCATTCTTTTAATGGTTGTTCCCTGCCCCTTTCCTTCCCACCTCACCCCCAAGATCTGATGACCCGTTGATACCCCTAATTTCCTCTAAGTTAGGATGAGATTTAGGACATATTTGCATGCTGGTCCCAGCCTAGATGATCTTCACACCTCAGGTTTCAAGTATTTTCTTCTGTAAAAGATTTTTTTTCCTACAAAACTCTCTGAAGTCGTCTGCCCAGGAGTCATACCCTATCACAGCATATCACTTATTTTCTTGAGAGAACTTATCAAAATAAGAAACCATTTTGCTTTCTTGGTTATCTCTAAGCTTTATGAGAGGGAATCTGTTCCAAACAGCAATGTAATTTGTTTGGCATTACAATAAGCAATAAATCAACATTTATAGAATAAAGGTAGAGAAATGGAAATTATAAAACTAGAGAAGGAGTTCTCTTTAGAAAAAAGAGGAACATTTTCTTTCCATGAGAAAATTGATAGTTGTAATTGTTAGAAATTTTGCAGTAGGTAGGAGCAGTTGTAAAGCAACTCAATTTGATATGGTAGGAGGCAAGGTTATCTGTTAAAATAATATCCCAAATTCATGGGGCTTTTTTGATTTGCCAGTTACTGTCCTCAGTACTTTTCAGCAATATCCCACTTAATCCTCACAACATCACCGTGGGTGGCCCATTGTTCTCCACATTTTGCGGTTAAGGCAGAGAAGAGGAGATGCAGCCACAGTCAGCCAGCAAGAAAGACACAGGACGGAATCCAGGTGTATCCTAAATCTCTCCCTCTTACCCATGATGATACACTGTCAGGCGTGAGGAGAATCCAATCAGACTTGGAGGCATAAGGCAGCAGAAAACCTTAGGCACAGCTGCATAGCAGAATGTTTCCAGAGTCAGGATTGAGTTAAGATAAATGAAAGATTTTGAGTGGTTGTCCTAGAGCAGGGCCAGCAAGTTCATAAACTGGGGCTGTGTTTCCCAGAACTCCCTTCCCTATGAAGTGCTAGTCACAAACAGCCACTGCGTATGAGATGCGCAAGGCGGGAGAGAAGCAGCGGCTGGGTCCTTTACCAGCCTACCAATGAGAGCAGGGCGCCCGCACATGGTCAGCTCCACGCTCGCTGCCCTTGACCTGAGGCCGGTAAGGGGCCACGGCCCAGTTTCCCTCAGCCCGGTGCTGCCCGCACCCTCAGCTCCTGCTGGACCTCCCTCTCCAAGTGCCAAGTTAGTAGTACAGCCGCGGAGGCATCAACCAAGTCTGCAGCCCCTCCTGCATCCTGTCTCCTCCTCCTGCGGTTCAAACTCCTGGGCTAGTCAGTGTTCAGCTTCATAACTCAGGTCACCTACGGTCTGAAGGGGAGGCTTTGATGGTGGTGAGAGGGTACGGGTGCCAGCTCTCCTCCCTGTTGGTGCCATGTTACCTTTGCTCCCTCCACTTTCCTTCCACTCTTCCTTCAGGAAGAGCTTGCTCTGCCAACTTCAGTCCCAGCAGGAGACACAGAAGCAACAGGGATACCTGAACTGTTTAGCCAGCACCACAGTGGGGCACATCACAGCCCTATAAGAGATCCTATATTCTATATCATTCTTAGCACTTTTGCTTCTTATTCTGCATCATGCTTAACATTTTTGCTTCTCAGCTAGTAGCTTTCAGGACAAAAAGGGCCCAGTTAATGAAAGAAAACATGAAGCCAGCTGGCACTTGTGCTACTATCCAACACTGATCTAAAAAATACAAGTAATAAATAAATAAATAAAAAATCAAATAAATGATGGACAAGCCCTGCGAAGGAATTTGACATATAAGAACAGTTGAAGGGCAAAGTGAGTTAAGGAATTCTGTACATTTCTTCATAGCCCTGTGTAGTGTGAGCTTCTTTGTTATACACCATCTTTTCTGAGAAGTCCACCCTGATTTTCTAGATTGTGTTAGATATTTCTCCTTTCATTGTTCCTGAAATCCTAATACACTGAACTCAAACTGAACATTTACTCCTCTGCACCTGACACCTTTTATTTCTCTAGCACCTATCCTAGAATCTCAGAAAGAAAGGAGGAAGGGTTGTTTATTTCTCTAGCACCTATCCTAGAATCTCAGAAAGAAAGGAGCAATTCTCTCAATAAAATTGGGGAAAAAATAAGGAAGGAAGTGGGAAGGTGGGGAGGGGAGGGGTTTTTTGGTTTGTTTGTTTGTTTGTTTTCCCCAATCCTTTCATATCATCTTGCAGAAGCACACACCTGTAGGTACTCAGTAAATTCTAAAGTACATATATCCAGAAATTATAGTACAATGAGGTCTTGCCACATATCTCATAGCTATTCTTTGTTTTATGTTATTACTTTCCATAGGGTACTCTGATCACAGTACACTCTTTAAAAGTATTTTGTTATTTTACAAACTTTCATCTCAAATGTTTTCTAATCCTCGTTGAAAAACAAAGTCAATTATGTGTAACTCATTTAATTAACTTGGCAATGAAAATGAAGGGAATAAAGTCAGCAGAAAAAAAATATGCTATAAAAGGAGATTTAAGTACATATTTTGTATCAATACAAAGTAAATATAATAAACTCTGTAGATAATACATGAAAAGCAAGGCATCTGCAAATATCATTAATGTCTTAAATAAAATTAGGAAATCATTTATTATAGCAAACAGTTTTTATGAGGACATATAATAACAAGACTCCAAAATGCAAAAATATTATAATTCTGCCTTAATGTTACAAATTCATGGCCGTCTTTACATGCTGTTTTAGTCAAGTTAACCAAAAACAAATAGCCTAGGTGAGCCTTTAATATTATTGTGTGCGTGTGTGTATAAAACCGTGGACTTCCCTGGTGGCTCAGCCAGCAAAGAATCCACCTACAATGCAAGGGACCTGGGCTTGAACCCTGGGTGGGGAAGATCCCCTGGAAAAAGAAATGACAACCCACTCTAGTACTTTTGCCTGGGAAATCCCATGGACAGAGGAGCCTGGCAGGCTATAGTCCATGGGGTCACAAAGAGTTGGACACAACTGAGTGTCTCAACCACATACATTTATTAAATATATATTGTTAAACACATAAAAGCATCTTCTCCCCAGTTTAAATCCAAATGATAGATATTTAATGGTAGGACTAACCATAAAACAAAAGATACAACTTGTCAGAAAAAATTGATTGAACCTACTGATGTAACGTGGAATAGAAAAGCGGACAGATTTATGTGGATTTAAAATACACAAGGGAGAATATATACCGGAGAGATGACTCTCAGATGGAACCACAAAAAAGCACCAAACAAAAATGAGCATCTATGAATAGAAGACTGATGGAAACTTCTCAGGATAGTTGCCTGGAGAGTTATCTCCAGGTTGCCTTACGGATGGTCCTGCATAACTAGCGAGACACTTCTTTTCTCTGCCTATATAGTTGGTTCCTAGTCAGTGATCTAAACAGAATGTGCTTTAAGCAGGATAAATTATTTTCCTGGGAGGCATCCACTATGTGGATGCTGAAGCTGTTGAGAGAAAAGTGAGTCAGGATAACTTCAAACCTATAAGAGATATTCAAAGAGAAATGAAGGGAATTCCAACTTTGGTGGGGGAGGGTAAAACATGTGAAAATACTTCACTCATAAAGAATATACTTCTTATTTGGGTAATTATATGAGTTCTAAGCAAATCCTCCTACTCCAAAGGAAAACACCATTTTAAAAAAAAATCCTGTCAATGGGTCAGGTTTTCCACTTACACAAAAACCATAGCAACTTACTTATCCATTCAGTGAAGCAGTATGTTAGGTAAACAGACACAGCTGTCTAAAACAAACTTTTACGACTTATCTATAAAAAATATATAAATGAACCATATATATAA
>SJYQ01000126.1:863024-881786 GCA_006410935.1 Redunca redunca | reverse complement strand
AAAAAAAAAAAGAGCATATTACCATGAAACTGAATAATTCAGACAACTAGATAGAGTTTTTGAAATTAAAAATACGTTCTTGTAAGTGATTTCTACTTGCAGCAGATAGAGTCTTTGAAATTAAAAATATGTTCTTGTAAGTGATTTCTACTTCTAACTATGATAGTATAGCTTATATTGTATCACATGAACTCTCAACATGTAAACTACCATGAAAGAGGTACAGAAATGAATCTTCGCGGAAACACGGAAAAGCTACTATATAGCAGCCAGGGCATGAGAGGCCATAATCTGGAAACAAGGGAAACTCACTAAGTTGAACCCAAAGTTCTGCACACTGCTTTCCCCTTTGGGGGCATTTACTTATTTTTGGTACATGGCTGAGAAACAGGAAAATGGATAGCTTCTAAGAGGCAAGAAACCATAAAAAATTTTGTAAAGTATTTCAGGGCAAGGAGACAAAAAAATGGAGTTCAGATATGTGAAGGTAATGAGGGCCTTATTACAGAGAAGGTGGCACAAAGAAGTTAGTCCAATACCTGTCACATAATTTCACATTTAGGCATTTGCTTATATTTAAGGTGCACAGGTCAAAACATTAAGAAATCATGCAGAAAGTAGCTATCCAAATTAGTGAACTTTTCGGCAGACCCAAAGTACTGGACACAGAGAAACTGAAACTCAGTATTTATCATGAAGGAGAATCCTAGTGAACATTACATGCTCATATTTGGAACAGCTAGAGCAGAAATCCCCAACCCGCCGGGCTACAGACCAGTACAGGTCCACTGTCTGTTAGGAACCAGGCCACACAGCAGAAGGTGAGTGGCAAGCAAGCCAGCCACTTGCCCATTCATCTGTTGCTCCCCATCACTCACACTGCTGCCTGAACCATACCCCTATCGATGGAAAAACTGTCTTTCACAAAACTGGTCCCTGGTGCCAAAAAGGTTGAGGACTGCTGAACTGAGGATTACCTCATCAGATTAAAAGACTAGCAAACACTCTCCAGTTTTTAATTGGGCTCAGGTCTCACGTAATCTATTCATGTACTATGTGACAAATAATAGAGTAAATTCTCTCTAGAAGTGTTAAAAAACCATCCATATTCTCTATCATTTCTATATGAAATACTGGTATTTAATAAACAATTGCCAGCATACTAACTCAAAGAATGTATATATATAAATATACACACAGATGCATACAAAGATGAATGAATGAATAAAGAGGGGAAAAGAGTGAACACAAATGGATATGTAAATGGTATACACATTGTAGTTATCAGGCTTAATTAAAATAACTGTCATCACTTCAATACAATAAATGAAAAAGAAAAAACAAAAGAAGTGATTTATAAAAATAACTCACTGTGAATCAGATTATATATGAAAGGATTCAAGTGGAAATTATAGAAATTAAACTAAATTAAAACGATGGTATGAACACTCACCTAGAGCCAGACATTCTGGAATGTGAAGTCAAGTGGGCCTTAGAAAGCATCACTACAAACAAAGCTAGTGGAGGTGATGGAATTTTAGTTGAGCTATTTCAAATCTTGAAAGATGATGCTATGAAAGTGCTGCACTCAATATGTCAGCAAATTTGGAAAACTCAGCAGTGGCCACAGGACTGGAAAAGGTCAGTTTTCATTCCAATCCCAAAGAAAGGCAATGCCAAAGAATGCTCAAACTACCGCACAGTTGCACTCATCTCACATGCTAGGAAAGTAATGCTCAAAATTCTCCAAGCCAGGCTTCAGCAATACATGAACTGTGAACTTTCAGATGTTCAAGCTGGTTTTAGAAAAGGCAGAGGAACCAGAGATCAAACTTCCAACATCCTCTGGATCATCGAAAAAGCAGGAGAGTTCAGAAAAAACATCTATTTCTGCTTTATTGACTATGCCAAAGCCTTTGACTGTGTGGATCACAAGAAACAGGAAAATTCTGAAAGAGATGGGAATACCAGACCACCTGACCTGCCTCTTGAGAAACCTATATGCAGGTCAGGAAGCAAGTTATAACTGGACATGGAACAACAGACCAGTTCCAAATAGGAAAAGGAGTACGTCAAGGCTGTATATTGTCACCCTGTTTATTTAATTTATATGCAGTGTACATCATGAGAAATGCTGGGCTGCAAGAAGCACAAGCTGGAATCAAGATTGCCGGGAGAAATATCAATAACCTCAGATATGCAGATGACACCACCCTTATGGCAGAAAGTGAAGAGGAACTAAAAAGCCTCTTGAAGAAAGTAAAAGAGGAGAGCGAAAAAGTTGGCTTAAAGCTCAACATTCAGAAAACAAAGATCATGGCATCTGGTCCCATCACTTCATGGGAAATAGATGGGGAAACAGTGGAAACACTGTCAGACTTCATTTTTTGGGGCTCCAAAATCACTGCAGATGGTGATTGCAGCCATGAAATTAAAAGATGCTTACTCTTTGGAAGAAAAGTTATGACCAACCTAGATAGCATATTCAAAAGCAGAGACATTACTTTGCCGACTAAGGTCCGTCTAGTCAAGGCTATGGTTTTTCCAGTGGCCATGTACAGATGTGAGAGTTGGACTGTGAAGAAAGCTGAGTGCCGAAGAATTGATGCTTTTGGACTGTGGTGTTGGAGAAGGCTCTTGGAGTCCCTTGGACTGCAAGGAGATCCAACCAGTCCATTCTAAAGGAGATCAGCCCTGGGTGTTCTTTGGAAGGAATGATGCTAAAGCTGAAACTGCAGTACTTTGGCCACCTCACGTGAAGAGTTGACTCATTGGCAAAGACTCTGATGCTGGGAGGGATTGGGGGCAGGAGGAAGAGGGGAAACAGAGGATGAGATGGCTGGATGGCATCACCGACTCGATGGATGTGAGTTTAAGTGACCTCCGGGAGATGGTGATGGACAGGGAGGCCTGGCGTGCTGGGATTCACGGGGTCGCAAAGAGTCGGACATGACTGAGCGACTGAACTGAACTGAACTGAACAGAAAATAAGAACTTAGTATATCGATTTACCTACTGATAACAGAAGGAATAAGTGAACTGAAAAATAAGTTGCCAGTATATATCCAGACTTGACATGGAAAGCAAAAAGATATATGAAAGAATATAACAGATTTATGAGACATACATGTAATTTGAGTCTCAGAGAAGGCATAGGAGAAAGACTGGTAAAGAAGCACTTAAAATAATGGCTATGATTTTTCAAGGCTGATCAAATGCATCAACCCACAGATTGAAAAATTGCTAGAACCCAAGTAGACAGAATAAATAGAAAGTAAATCACAATAAGGCATGTCACATTAATATTTTAAAATTCCTTAAAATTAAAGATAAAGAAGCACTCTCTAATAGAAACAAATAAAACAATATCTATTACTTTCTAAGAAGTAAAACAAAAATTGAGAGTTGACTTTTCAACATAAAAATGGAAGCCAGAAGACAGCAACTCATCATCTTTAATTGAAAGAAAATACTTGTCAACTCCAAAACACATATTTATGAAATAACAACATTACTAGGCAAACAAAAACAAAGAATACTTTTCTTCATTAATCTTATTTTAGGTGTTTCATGCAAAAGAAAATTATTCCATGTGGAAAATCAGAAATATAGGAGGGAATAAAAAGTGATTGAAAATAAGTGAAAGTGAAGTCGCTCAGTTTTCTCCGACTCTTTGCGACCCAGGGACTGTAGCCTACCACACTCCTCTAACCATGGGATTTGCCCAGCAAGAGTACTGGAGTGGGTTGCCATTTCCTTCTCCAGAGGATCTTCCTGACCCAGGGATCAAACCCGGGTCTCCCACATTGTAGGCAAATGCTTTACCGTCTGAGCCACCAGTGATGAAAGATACTATTATGTTCAGTTCAGTTCAGTTGCTCAGTTCTGTCTGACTCTATGAGGCCCATGGTCTGCAGCACACCAGGCCTCCCTGTCTATCACCAACTCCCAGAGTTTACTCAAACTCATGTCCATTTAATCGGTGTTGCCATCCAACCATCTCATCTTCTGTCATCCCCTTCTCCTCCTACCTTCAATCTTTCCCAGCATCAGAATCTTTTCAAATGAGTCAATTCTTCACATCAGGTGGCCAAAGTATTGGCGTTTCAGCTTCAGCATCAGGCCTTCCAATGAATATTCAGGACTGATGTCCTTTAGGATGGACTGGTTAGATCTCCTTGCAGTCCAAGGGACTCTCAAGAGTCTTCTCCAACTTCTCCAACAGTTCAAAAGCATTAATTCTTTGGTGCTAAGTTTTCTTTATATACCACTGTTATGTGGGTAAATCTAAATGAAAATTGACTGTACAAATGCTTATAATGTCTACTGGGGAATAAAGTATATAGAACTGAACTGCATGATAGAACAACAATGACAGAAGTAGCAGGAGTATGATAAATGGAGTTGTCTTGGAAATGAGTACTAATTATATTAAATTATGTTAAGTCAATAATGATCATTTTAATATCTAAGAAGTCAATGAAAGAAGAGTAAAAAGAATGTCTAAATAATGACAATAGAGGAGAGTGGAAAAATAATAATTTATACAAAAGAAGGAAAAAGATAAAAAATTAAAGAGAGGTAAGAGAGATTGAAACTAAATAGTGTCTGTAAATAAAATAAATACTCCAAAGAAAATATGAAATTTTCTTCGTGGCTAAAACTGTAACAACAAAAGAATCACAGAAACAAATTACATGTTTCTTAGAAAAATACACTTTAAATATGATGCTCTGAAGATTGAAAATAAAAGAATATAAAATGATATATTATGCAAAGAAACACTTAGAACAGCAACAAGAAACTGATTTAGTTATACTAACATAAATCCAGTTGACACTAAGGTCAAAATCATTACAAGAGATAAAGAAGCACACTTCATGTAATAGAGTATGTATTACTTTTTTTATTAGTGTAAAAATTTACCACAAATATAGCAGCTTAAAATAATACACATTTATTTTTCTCACAGTTCCCATGGATTAGAAGGTCAGGAATGGCTTATCTGAGTTCTCTGCTTTAGGGTCCCAAGACTCTGCCGCTAAGTCACTTGAGTCGTGTCCGACTCTGTACGACCCCATAGACGGCAGCCCACCAGGCTCCACCGTCCCTGGGATTCTCTGGGCAAGAACACTGGAGTGGGTTGCCATTTCCTTCTCCAATGCATGAAAGTGAAAAGTGAAGTCGCTCAGTCTGTCTGACTCTTCGCGACCCCATGGACTGCAGCCCACCAGGCTCCTCCATCCATGGGATTTTCTAGGCAAGAGTATTGGAGTGGGGTGCCATTGCCTTCTCCGCCCAAGACTCTAACCAGTATCAAAATGCTATCAGTATGTTTGCTAGACTTCATCCTCACTCATGAATAAGCCTAATGAAGAATATGTGCCTTCATTTTTGTCTCAAAATGTTATTTCACTGAATATAGGTTTTTGTGTTGACAAGAGTTTTCTTTCATAGAAACTTGTCTGTATTATAACTCTTCAGAGGAACAGAAACAATAGATAGAGAGTTGATAGGTAGATAGATAGGAATGTAAGAGGAAATATATTATAGGAACTCATTTTGTTATGAAAGTTGACAAGTTCCACAGGCTAGAGAACCAGGAAAATCTGTGTTATAATTCAGTTCAGGTCTGTAAGTCTGTGAATCAAAGGGCTGTTAGTATAAGTCCTAATCTGAGTCTGAACACTTGAGAACCAGGAGCATTCACATCCAAGGACAAGAGAATATGGATGTCCCAACTCAAGTAAAAAGAAAAAAGAAATCACCCTTCTTATATGTTCTGGTTCTCTTCCATCCTCAACAAACTGAATGATGCCCACTAGCACCAGTGAGCGTGCTCTCCTTCCCTCAGCCTACTGACTCAAATGCTAATTTCTTCTTTGGGTACTCTCATAGACATACCCAGAAATAATGTTTCCCCAGCTGCATTGGCATCTCTTAGCCCAGTTAACACATAAAATTAACCATTACCATACCATTTCATTATCTTCTGGCCAGGGAGGAATTTGCTCATTCAGGCTGTTGGCAGAATTTATTTCCTCATGGAAATAGGAAATAGATAGGACTAAGGGCTACAGTTTCTCAATGGCTGTTGGATAGAAACTGGTGCCAGTTCCCTGCTATGTGGCGCTTTCCATAGACAGCATCCTCTCCTTATAGAAGAGGCCAAAAATTCAGTATAATAGAAATCACATGTATTTTAAAAAACAAAAGGGGTTTCTCTGGCACTCTAATGGTTAAGACTCTGCACTTACAAATTTGGGCTTCCCTGGTGGCTTAGCTGGTAAAGCAATGTTGGGGGAGACCTGAGTTTGATCCCTGGGTCGGGAAGATCCTCTGGAGAAGGGAATGTCAATCCACTCCAGTATTCTTGCCTGGAAAAGTCCATGGACAGAGGAGCCTGGTAGGCTACAGTCCATGGGGCTGAAAAGAGTTGGACATGACTGGGTGACTAAGCACACGCTTACAATGTAGGGGGCACAGATTTAATCCTTGTTCAGGGATCTACGATCCCACATGCCAAGCAGTGTAGCCAAAAAAAATAAAAACATTTAAAAATACACACTCTCTTAGAGATCATACAAAATGAAATAATAATGTATATTTTTAAATGAATATGAATTTTAAAATTAGACTTTAATTGTTTTGCAAATTAATTTCAACAAATATGAAGACTGAAAATGTCCAGAATATTACCTTTGCATGGAAATGAATCACCATTATTATAAAATGAAGAAGGAGATAAGGGAGAGAAGAGGGGAATTTGGACTAAGAGGAAGGGGGAGAAAGGAGGAGGATAATAAAAAGATCCTCAAATATTTAGAAACAAATAACACATTTCTAAATGACAGATGGATCACAGAAAAAATAAAAATGTAAGTGAAAAAACATTCTGCACTTAAATCATACTGAAAACACAATATATCAAGCCATTGAGATAGAGATAATTCTTTGTAGAGGGCTATTTTTCAGTTTAAATGTATACATTATAGAAGAAAGGATGAATATCAGTTATATCAAGTTCCATCTCAAGAAATTATATTTAAAAACAGAAAATGAATCCATATAATTTGTATAAGGAAAGACATAATAATGGTAAGAACTGAAATTTATAAGATAGAAAATAATAGAGCAATTAAGAATAGTAATACAGACAAAAGATGCATGCTATGCTTCAATAAAATTCTTATGTAAAATGACATTATGAAATAATAAAATGATAAACAATAAAATGTCAATCAAAAAGGTAGTATGTCTATGCTGCTGCTGCTGCTGCTGCTGCGTCGCTTCAGTCGTGTCTGACTCTGTGCAACCCCATAGACAGCAGCCCACCAGGCTCCCCCATCCCTGGGATTCTCCAGGAAGAACACCGGAGTGGGTTGCCATTTCCTTCTCCAGTGCATGAAAGTGAAAAGTGAAAGGGAAGTTGCTCAATCGTGTCCGACTCTTCACGACTCCATGGACTGCAGCCTACAAGGCTCCTTCGTCCATGGGATTTTCCAGGCAAGAGTACTGGAGTGGGGTAGTATGTCTAGAGTAACTCAATTCTTTTTAATTGTCTTGACTGATTGCATTAAACAAATGTATTCTTTGAAACTTGAACAATTAAATGAAAAGGAAATTCCTAGAAAACTACCAAACTGCCCTCTACAAAACACAGAAAAGCTTTCAGAAAACTGAAATGGTAATCAAATGTATCTCCTGAATATTACCCTCACTCACACAAATGCAAAGGTCCTCAGGCCATTTCATAATTTATTTTTACCAAATCTGCCAATTTGGTAGCTGTTTCAAAAAGGAGGAAGGGAAAGAAAGCCAACTCTTTGCACATTCATTTTGTAATTCTAGCAATATTTTGAAAGGAAAATTGGACAGGGAAAAATGTCAAGAAAAGAAAATATAGAGCAAACTCACCTATGAAGGTTCATGTACAAGTTTTAAATTTACCTATGCTTTATTTAAAGTCCAACATCTTTACACTGTATAGATTACACTGTTTAAGACAAATTAATTTTTAAAATGCCCCCAGTAAATAATTGGAACACTGGGAAGAATAAAATGAATTTGCCTTCAAAGGAAGATAACTATTTTCAGGACTGAGTTCCTGTAAGGATATCAGAAAATATTACTATTAACCTGGAATTCAGTTCCTACGAATATTAGCAATAAATTGTGGGACAAGATAAATATATTTTCAGGAATTATATGATTCAGAAAGTTTAACTTTTTAAAACTAATACTTGAGCCTCTGGTGGGAGGAACCCTGGAAAGAGTAAGAAAATAAACCAACATGAATTACAAAGCAGTTTCCCCACGCCCTAACCCCCAGCTTTATAGCCAACCTAGGAAATAAAAAGTCCAAACGAAAGTAGAAAAATAGGAAGGGAGATTCATCACATAATGAAAAGATAAGCATATATTTCACATAGGTTTTGTGATTTAGGATTGTTTTTCATTTTTTGCAACTACTATCATTCTTGCAGAGGATGAGATGGTTAGATAGCATCACCAACTCAATGGGCATGAAACTGAGCAAACTCTGGGGGACAGTGGAGGACAGAGGACCCTAGGGAGCTTCAGTCCTACTTTTTTTTTGCAGTTGCAAAAAGTAGGATGTGACTTAGCAACTAAAAACAACAGCAATGAGAGCAATATATTTCTTGTTTGAATAACTCAAAAAATAATAATATTTGCAGGATTACTAATTTACTTCCAATTTTTTAGTATCACCTTGGACCAAAACATGAATGAATCATGATTACAGATAAAAGATGGACAGAAATTTCTAATTTCTTATGTCAAGTATTGGAAAACTGATAGAAAGTGTTTAAAATTGATTTCTCAAGAAATAACTCTAATTCTAACTCCAATGTTGAAGTTTATTGCTTAAAGTTCAAAACAGAATAAACTACTAATAATAAAAATAAAAACTATTAGAAAACTAAAATTATTAAGGTGTGGATAAAGAAAAAGAGGTCAGGAATAAGGTATTAATAAGTTTAATAACTCTTATGGGGAAACGATATATGTTGAAAAACATGGGCAAATCATGTGACCAGAAGTCTCTATATACTTCTTATTGTCATTGGTGATGACCAGAGAAAATAATACATTATTTTTGGGGAGTGGGGTAGAATGTACTTGGAGGGAATGCATAACTTTTACTTTTATAAAATATATTTTTGTATCTGCCTCTGGATATATTCAGTATTTATTTACCTGTCACTCACTATAGGTATTCAAGCACTTAGCATGTCTTAGGATTTAAACATGAAGTGTAGAATATAAAATTAATTAGGTTATAATTATTTATCTGTTTTTCGCTAATTTTATTTGGAGAGTAAAATTGAAAAGTGTAAACAATACTGCAGGTTTCAGAAGTAAAAGTTACCATGTAACTTTATTGACACTATTTTTGTTCTCTAGCCATTTGGAGGTAAATTCCTACCAAGACTTTTATTCTTTGTGCTACAGACTCTCCTTTATGTATCTTTTTTTTTGTCACATTATTCTTAGAGCAGTTACAATGTTCTAAACCTTTCAGATACATTAACTCATCTTCACAGGAACCTTTGAGAAACTATTCCATTAGCCCCACTTCAGAGATGATACTGTGAGGCACAGAGCCTAAATGACTTATTTTATAACATTTCAAAATGGGAAGACCAGGATTTGAACCCAAGCAGTCTAGTTCCAGACCCCGGGGACCTAAAAACTATATGTTTCTAGTATAGAACAAAACCTAAATGCTAAATATTATTATTGCCTATACCATTCCAAGCCTCTTCAGTTTGCCGGTATTAGTAAAATTGATGCCCAAAATGGAATGGATGCTATTCCAGGGGTAGTCTATTCCAGAAAGATTAAAATTAAGATACTATTATCGTCATTTTGAACACTCATCTCTGATGGACTTGTGTGTGTGTGTGTGGATAGTTTCACTTGCAATGAACTTCATGTTGTTAATTTCTTTCTCATGTTTTGTTTTGTTTTTTTCCTTAAGATTCATCTCCTTGATCCTGTCCTTTGGATATTTTACACCCAAGTATGGTCATCTGCCCTTGATATATTTTTCCTATTTCTGGCTGAGGAATAAAATCAATAGCTAGTCAAGGCAGCAAAACTTTAGTTTTTTTGGTTAAAAACCCTGAGTCTCAAGTCAGACTGATTGTGCTCAAATTCCAACTCTGTATACCTCACTGAATCTCAGTTTTTTATCAGTCAATCACTGCTCCTAATTTTGTAGGGGAACCATCTCATATCTCTGAAGCAATATTGTAAATACTTAATAAGCTATGTGTCTAAAATTGCACAACTAATCATTGCACTTCTTTCTTTTGGGTGGTACTCTGTTGATGTTATAAAGTAATGATATAACTGTAATGGGTATTTTTCATTATCATTTCTAAACTAGAGGAAATTGTGCAGCATCTGAGATTTTAAAAAATATCATAGTACATAAAATATTGACTAATCATAGAAGATTCTCAGTGAGCATGTCCCAAAGCAGTGAAACCAAAAATAGTGGGTTGATCTAATATCATCTGTCTTTTTTCATGTCCCTTCTTCCATTCCCCAGGTTCAGTAGCAACAAGGAAGGAATTGCTCTCTGTTCCTGAGTTGGCTTTATTTTTAATAGATTCAGCAGGAGATCAAGGAAACTCCTTCCTCAAAGAAACATCAACTCTTTGCATTGAAAGGGACCTCAAAGCATATTCTAGTTAACTCTCTACTTCATGGCTACATTCCCAGGACATCACCTTTTTCTCATTCTCTATCCCACACACAGCTTCTATATATAGCCCCAAACCTGTATGCAGGTCAAGAAGCAACAGTCAGAACCAGACATGGAACAAAGGACTGGTTGAATTTTGGGAAAGGAGTACATCAAGGCTGTATATTGTCACCCTGCTTATTTAACTTCTGTGCAGAGTATATAACGTGAAATGCCAGGCAGGATGAAGCAGAAGCTGGAATCAAAATTGCTGGGACAAATATCAATAAGCTCAGAAATGCAGATGACACCACCTTTATGGGAGAAAGCAAAGACAAACTGAAGAGCCTCTTGATGAAGGTGAAAGAGGAGAATGAAAAAGTTGGCTTAAAACTCAATGAATATTGAATGAAAAACTAAGATCATGGCATCCGATTCCATCACTTTATGGCAAATAAATGGGAAAACAATGGAAGCAGTGACAGACTTTCTTTTCTTGGGCTCCAAAATCACTGCAGATGGTGACTGCAGCCATGAAATTAAAAGATGCTTGCTCCTTTTAAATCCATAGGAGGAAATCTATGACCAACATAGACCATGTATTGAAATGCAGAGACATTACTTTACCAACAAAGGTCTGTCTAATCAAAGCTATGGTTTTTCCAATAGTCATGTATGGATGTGAGAGTGGACCATAAAGAAGGCTGAACACTGGAGAACTGATGCTTTTGAACTGTGGTGTTGGGGAAGACTCTTGAAAGTCTCTTGGACTGCAAGGAGATCCAACCAATTCATCCTAAAGGAAATCAATCCTGAATATTCATTGGAACGACTGACACTGAAGCTGAAGCTCCAATACTTTGGCCACCTGATGTGAAGAGCCGACTCATTGGATGCTGGCAAAGACTGAAGGCAGGAGAAGGGGATGGCAGAGAACAAGATGGGTAGATGGCATCACTGACTCAATGGACATGAGTTTGAGCAAGTTCCAGGAGATGGTGAAGGACAGATAAGCCTTGCATGCTGCACTCTATGGGATCACAAAGAGTCAGACACAACTGAGCAACTGAACAAAACAGCATGGAATGTTAAATCAACCTCTCATAAGTGAAACAAAAATGGATATTTTAAAACTAGTTTTGCAGCAAAAATGATAGAAGAAATGCAATTTTACAATTTGAATATAAATTTGTGGCTCTGACTTTTAGAAGGGGGGTTCATCCTTTTGAGAAATTGATGAGTGCTCCAGTCCTTTCCCATAGAGAAAACTCAAACATATTTACATATAATTCTATATACAACTTGAAGGAGTTTAGGGAGTTCTTTTCACCCATCTATGGACTTCAGATTTTTCAAAAAATGACCTGTCATTCTTCTCAGAGCAAATGTTTGTCTGCATACCCTTTAGCATCTTTTAGATAAAAACATCCAGTGTAGGTTATTACTTTGTATTAAAATACTTCATTTCCCTGGAATTGCACAAAGATCTTTACAATATCTGGTTAATGGACAGAAACCTCAAGTTAGCTCAATCTAAGGGAAAAAGCACATTAGAAATACATCAGCTGATATGAATGGTCTTGTAGAGCTCAAAAAAAAAAAAAGACAATGGTGCATTTCTAATATTTAGGTTATAATATCATCTTACTTTCCCAAAGCTCTCCATACTGTGAGATCNAAAAGCACATTAGAAATACATCAGCTGATATGAATGGTCTTGTAGAGCTCAAAAAAAAAAAAAGACAATGGTGCATTTCTAATATTTAGGTTATAATATCATCTTACTTTCCCAAAGCTCTCCATACTGTGAGATCCCAGTGATAGCTCGCTTATGGTAGCAGACTTAAAAACATCCTATGTCCCCACATGGTGGCCTGTCAATTACCATCAAGTAGTTTACACAAAATATTAGAAATTGCCAATGAGATTCAGAAGTGACAGTGAACTTTACTCCCTACCTTAGGAATGGTGGAAAATTAAAGTTGCTTTGTTCGTGTCTTTTTGGTGGTATTGTTCTCCTGTTGTTGTTATTACTTTTCTTTGTTGGTTTTAGAAGAGTCAGGAAAGGCATGACTATGTTCACCACATTTGGGGAAATTCTATTTTGTAGGCAGATTGCTATATTTTTTGACTTGAGATGCTGTCAGCCTGACTGATGGGAAAGGGAGCTTGGGCTGACTATTTCTTAATGGGTGGTAGCTGGGAACGTAATTTTCCTCTATGTGTTAAAGATATAAGACATCCCTTGGGTCTTGTTAAACTTTCAATTCTCCTTATAATAAAGATAGTTCAAAAGAAAAACCAATGTAGTAAAATTTTATATTATTGTACTGTGTAAATTCATATGAAAATCAAACCATGGGTCCATATGAAAATGCAACATGGATATCTATCAGTTTATCACCCACCCAACTAATAGTGCCTTCAGAAATTGTTTTCTGAGCATTTCTTCATATCACTTCACTCAATGATAATCAAATAAGTAATAAAATATCCTGCATTCATATATTTTTCCAAAGTGCTTTTATTAATATGGTCCTATCTGATATTTATACCAATACTACAGGATTATCATAGGTTACATTTTCCCTTGGATAAAGAGATTAGCAAGGAATAGTGTATCTTGTACAGAAATGGTCTAATGATTCATTTTCTATAAGTCATATTAAGCATATTTACCATAAAATTATTTGGGGAGGAGGATCAAGATGGCAGAGTAGGAGGACATGGAACTCACCTCCCCTGACCAACACATCAAAAACACACCTACCTGTGGAACAATTCTCATGGAAAACTAACTTGTAACTGGAAGAACTCCCAAACAGCTATATCTGCAAGAAAGATCTCCATGTAACCAGGTAGGATGGACAAAAAGGCACTGAGTCAGGACCTGTGCCCCTGGGAGGGATGTGTAAGGAAAAGAAGACTACAAGTGTGGACCCTTGCTCTGGGGAGTGAGTAGGTCGAGTCACAATCTGCACACCCTAGTTCTGGGGTTCTGCACAGAAGAGACAAACACCTGAACTACTGGAAAATCCACTGAGGCACACAGAGTATTGGGGAAACCTCCACTTCACTCTCAAGGAGTGTGCACATGTGGCTTGCCGACAATGGAGGGCAGCGAGGGCCATGCACTGGGGCTGCCTCCTTGCTGTGCTTACCAACCCAGGTCCAGCTCACTCCACAACACACCTTGGGGTGAGATTATGGTAAAAACAAAGTCTAGCTATGCAGAGACAGACTAGGGTGTCTGGGTTGTGAGCCAGGTGGAGACACAGAGTCCACTGTCAGTGCATAGGGCAGTGCCACAAGGACATGCAGTGGCCAAGCACTAACTTGTGAGTTCCCTGGGAGAGGGCTCATCTAGCTATATGGGGACAACCCTGGAGGGTCTGGGGTGTGTCCAGGTGAGGTCACAATGGCCATTGTCAGCATCTCAGTAAAGTGGTTGACTTTCCAGCAAGAGCATTCTGACTCTGACCACTCCACACCACAGCTTAGCACTAGATCTGGGGCAGAGAGGCCTGGAAGGAGGCAGCCCAGATCTCAGAGAGCAGCACAGCCACCTCAGTTCCTAAAGCCACAACACCCCAACCACCAGCCCCGGCCTAGCACTAGATCTTGGACCAATACAACAGAGAAAGGGAGGTGATGTGGGGCTGCTTCTGAGCAGAATCACATAGCTGGTGACCATACTGAAACCAGCTCGCATGCCAAAATATTGGACTCTGTTTACACAGGGATGCTTCTACATAAAGACACACCTTCAAGACCAAAGTAGGTAACTGTTTCTCCTAAAGTCATACAGATAAAGTAAAATGAAAAAGCCAAGGAACTACTTTCAACAAAAGGAACAAAATAAATGCCCTGAAAGAACAAATAAAGAGACCTCACTGATCTACTAGAACTCGTTTTCAAAAAGGAGGTCATAAAATCTAAAGGAATTTAAAAAGCATTATTGATGGAAATACAGGTCACCAATAAAAATTACATAACTCAATTGCTGAAATAAAATCCAATCTAGAAGCAGTGAATAACAAGCTAAATGCACAGAACAAAGAAGCAATCTTGAAGACAGAATAAGGGAAATCATTCAAACAAATGAGATTTATGGGATAATACAAACAATGTCTAAACAGAAAGGGGTTCCAGAAGGAAAAGAAAGAGAAAAAAAAGATTGGAAATGTATTTGAAGAAATTATGGCTAAGAATGTCCCATACCTAAAGAAGGAAACAGAGATCTTGATATAGAAGAAAACAGGGTCCCAAATAAGATGAACCCAAACAGACCCACACCAAAAACATTTCATAACTAAAACAGCAAATTTAAAGATAAAGAGAGGATTCTAAAGGCATCAAAAGAAAAACAAAGAGTCATTTACAAGGGAACCCCCATAAGGTTATCAGCTGATTTCTCTGCAGAAACTTTGCAGGCCAGAAAACAGTGGCATGCTATATTGAAAATCTTGTGAGGGAAAAATCTGCAACCTAGGATATTCTACCCAGCAAGATTAATATTTAGAAGGACATCCACCTCTTGTTGTGAATGTGAAGTGATGCAATCACTATGGAAGACTGTATGAAGTTTCCTTTAAAAAACTAAAAATAGAGCTACCATGTGAGTCAGAAATTCCAGTTCTGAACATACATGTGAAAAATGATGAAAATTCTAATTCAAAAAGATACATACACCCCAATGTTCATAGCAACACTATTTATAATAACAAAGACATGGAGACAATCCAGGTGACTGTCAACAGACAGTTGGCTTAAGAAGATGTGGTATATACATACATGAAATATTACTCAGCCATAAAAAGAATGAAATGTCATCTGCAGCAAAATGGATAGATGTAGAGGATATCTTAATAAGCAAAACAGATAGACACAAGTATTATATGGTATCACTTATATCTGTAATCTAAAAAATACAAATGTGCCCATATAAAAAACAGCAATGAATTCAAGTACATAGAAAACAAATGTATAGTTATCAAAGGGGAGATACCAATGGGTATAGATAGACTAGGAGCATAGGATTAACATATCTGTTTTCAGTCTTTTACTGTATACACAGGAATCAGTATTCAATGTCTTGTAATTGAATCAGTGTTCAATTCAATATGTTGTAAACTCTGTAATGGAAAATAATCTGAAAAATGTGTGTGTGTATAATACATATATATGAATCACTTTGTTATATATCTGAAAATAACAGTATTGTAAATCAACATACTTCCTTTTTTTAAATCAAACTGAGAAAAAAATGATGCTTTTATGACCCTGTTACTCTCTTCCATAAACTACTGCAATAGAAAGGAAAATTTAGGGGGGGGTGTCTTATTTTTAGGGGCAACAGCTGTTTAGAAAACTAAAAATAGCACAAGATAAGACATCACGGTAAATATATCTATCTCAAGGAAAATGGAGAGCAATTTTTGTTGGTGTTAGTTCAAGGAAATGAAAACTTAAACCTACTTCTTAGTAAATCAGTTCACTCTTCATAATGAAATAGTCCTGAAAGAACTGAAAGAAACGTGATATATTTGGCATGCATGCTGATACTATGTTTCCTTCCTTCATGCAAGCCATTCCTAATTACCTCAGGTACTCCTTACAGAGTTCAGATTTAGCTTCATGGTTCTGTGCAGCATTGGCAACCATCATCAGTGGATGAGAATTCCTAAGTGAGATAAAGCTGTTCAGTCATTCCCTTAGCTAAATATAAGTTTGCAAGTTCACATAATGTGACCAATAGACTCTAATTTGTATAAGTTACCCATTCTCTAGAAAAAAGAAAATGTATGTTACAGTACTTGATAATAAATGTGGGTTTTGTGAATGCTGATCTTATGTGTGTATGTGTGAGTTGCTCAGTTGTGTCTGACTCTCTGTGGCCTCATGGACTATAGCCCACCAGGCTCCTCTGTCCGTGGAATTCTCCAGGCAAGAATACTGGAGTGGGTAGCCATTTGCATCTCCAGAGGATCTTCCTGACCCAGGGATTGAATCTGGGTCTACTGCATTGCAGGCAGATTCTTTACTGTCTGAGCTACCAGGGAAGTAGATAATAAATTGACTAATCAACCAAAACAAAGGAATAATAGGAATTTTTTTCTCTCTGAATATGTGTTTTTTACTTCAGGTTCAGTTGGACAATGAATCATGGATGTGAATAAACAAGATTTACTCGTGCACCTGTGTGCTTTGCTGCCCTATATTTATATTTGCATATAATATTCATAATTACTATATGGTTTCCATAACACACTAAGGAACTAACTTTAGGTCACCAAGACATAGCTTCTTCGTTATCAAATCAAAATTAAGGGAAGCACAGATCATGAAGTTTTTAATTTTTGCCATAACAGAAATAGATAGACTAGCTGAAGGTGGGCAGGTGAATTTAGTCACTCTCTAGCATTTTCATCACAGAGACCAGATCTTCGGGCTAAGTTGCTTCAGTCATGTCTGACTCTTTGCGACCCTATGGACGATGCTGGGTCCCTCTGTCTATCGGACTCTCCAGGCAAGAACACTGGAATAAGTTGCCATTTCCTCCTCCAGAGGATCTTCCTGACCTAGAAACTGAACCCAAGTCTCTTGCATCTCCTATACTGGCAGGTAGGTTCTTTACCTCTGCACCACCTGGGAAGAGCCAATTTAATGCTGCTAGATCACTCCTAATACTATCACTAGTGAGAAGCAGACCACACACATTCTTTTTTTTCTTTAATGGTGTTAGTGATGATGCCAGGAACAATCTAAACAAAAGGCTATATTTTTATTGTAGGGGTTCCCAGGTGTCTCAGTGGTAAAATAATCCACCGGCCAATGCAGAAGACACAGGAGACACAGGTTTGATTCCTGGAGCAAGAAGATCCCCTGGAGAAGGAAATGGAAACCCACTCCAGTTTCCTGGAAAATCCCAAGGGCAGAGGAGCCTGGAGTGTTATAGTCCATACGGTCGTAAAGACTCAGACACAACTGAGCATGCACATCTAATTTTATTGTATTCTTGGGGAAAAAAGAAGTCAAAGAAAATGTTAATGCTTACTAAATGTTAATGTTTACTAAAATGTATTTGCGAACTAAATTTCCTTGATTTATTTGCACTCTGTTCTCACAACACCCTACACATAGTCTAGAAAGCCTTCTTAATTCATTGATTAACATATCTTCTATACAAGACACAAGCACCAAAAAGGGAAGGACAGATGATATTTTTTTCAAAGTTCAAGCACTTTGAATAGTTCTGACATGCAGTCAAATCTTTAAAAAAATTTAGTTATTAATACATGAAAGAAAAAAAGAACAGATTTAATAACAAGTTGCAAGTAGTCAGTCACTTCTGTTGTATTCATTTTCTCATCCATCAGGAAAAACAGAGTGCTTAACCTAGAGAAACAACCCAAGATATTTTAAAATATTGATTAAAATAATGATCAAAAATTAATTATGAAAAAATCTGTTATTCAACGGGAGCACAATGTGCAATGAAAATTAATGCTCTGAGTTAATGGGAGATGATTTTATACCTTCTCTTTACTGAGTTGTAGAGTTGGATTTTCTTGGGATATTACTAAAATATAAGATGTTGCATTTCCCTGTCACAGCAAGATGGATTATTGTAGGATTTACTTGTCGGGCTGTGAAATGACCCAGAGCATTAAAGCAGCCCAAGCACTGATTTCTGAAGGGCCTCATTGCCTTCAGTGTAGGATATGAGGAATCATTGCTCGGTATGTCAGTGTTTTTTTCCTTAAAATGCTAATCTATAATTTAAAATGCACACATATACATGCATACGTTCAGAGAGATAATAAAAACAAGAAAGGGATTGATAAAGAAATACAGCAAATATAGGGAACAGGGCTAACTAGATGACCACAGGGAAATTGTAAGAGGTTTGGGAGTAGTAAAACAAAATAAAAGAACATAAAAACAAGTATAATAAATCAAATAATTCATATTAAAAATCCAGTGTCACCCTTTCTGAAACTCCTCAAGTCTAATCTTAGTAAATTACCAGTTTGGCTTTTCTA
>SJYQ01000126.1:799823-853343 GCA_006410935.1 Redunca redunca | reverse complement strand
AATGTGTATTTTCTTTCTTCTCCTATTTAAATATAATTTTATATATATGTATAAAATTATATGTATATAATGTATTTTATCATTGGGCCTAAACGTATTGAAATGTAAATATGTGTAATACATAATGACACAAAGTAGATGGGTAGGCGCAAAGCTATAATGGGCTAACGAAATGTTAACGGATAGTAGAGGAATAGCTATAATAATGTGCTGTTGGGTTTCTAACAGGAATAGATGTAATATTTATAAAAATAATACCACAAAAAGAGGAAAAGGGCAATAGAGCTATAAAGAAGTAACATTTCTATAAGTAAGTAAAATTAAACTAGTATAAATCTGAAACTGATTCTTATACGTTAAAAGGTATCCCATAAATCCTAAAACAATGAGTAAAATATATATTCAGAAATACAGTGAAAAATATGAAAAGAGTCTTTATATATTAAATCATTAGGGAAATACAAAGCAAAACCATATGAGATATAGCTCCATGCCCAGTACAATGTCTGGATTTAAAAAGTGAGGTGAAAATAAGTGTTGCTGAGGACATGGAGAAATTTAAAAAGAAAAAAACCTCATATACTGCTGGTGGGAAAGTACAGTGGCAGAAAAGGCTTTGCAGAACAACTCGATAGTTCTTCAAATGGTCAAGTCTCCATTTAACTCAAAAATTCTAGTCCTAGATCTGAAATGAAGACATAATAACCACACAAAAGCTTGCTGATGAATGTTCATAGCAGCTGCTGCTACTGCTAAGTTGCTTCAGTCGTGTCCGACTCTGTGCGACCCCATAGACGGTGGCCCACCGGGCTCCCCCATCCCTGGGATTCTCCAGGCAAGAACACTGGAGTGGGTTGCCATTTCCTTCTCCATTATTCATAAAAGTCAAGTGGTAGAAATGCCATAGATGCCTATCAATAGACCTATAGATAGATTAATTGACCATAAGAATTATAGTACTATGTTACTATGTTATGCAGCAGCCTGGATGGGAGGGGAGTTTGGGGGAGAATGGATACATGTATATGTATGGCTGAGTCCCTTTGCTGTCCACCTGAAACTATCATAACATTATTAACTGGCTATATTCAAATATTAAAAAAAAAAGAATTGAAGTGCTAACACGTGTTACAACATGAATGAACTTCAATAATATTATGTTAAGTGAAAGAAACTCTTCCCAAAAGACCATATACTCTATGATTCCAATTCATGTGGAAATCCAGGATCGGGAAATCTGTCTATACAGGCACCATGTTGATTAGTGATTGCTCAGAGCTGGGAGTGCGGCTGATAACAGTGAAGGGACAGAAGAGTGGTAGCTAGAGGTTACGGGATTTCTCTCTACGATGATGAAAATGTTCTAAGATAGACGATGGCGATGGATTTCCATATTTGTGAATATATTAAGAAACATTGAATTTTATATTTTCAATTCAGTTACATTGACGTCTACATTTCAAACATGTTCACTGTTCAAAGAGATCCTGTGGACAAAAACTTTGAGAACTGCTGACCTAAACTACTGTGAACCTTGTGAAGCCTGTAAAACTTGGCTTCAAGACTTTCAGCTGGCCCTTGGTAGAAGCATAAGACAATGACCACTAATGGATATGATTTTCCAAAGTAGAGCTTCAGGCTTTTCTTTTTTTAATTTTTTCAGTAAATACTGACCAGCCTTCAAAAGAATTGGGAGGCACTTCCTGGCACTAACTTTGCCCTCTATATACTTTCTGAATTGAAGAAAAGACTTGTCTTCTCTGAATCTCAGTTTCCTCTTAAAAAACAGAATCCAAAGACCTCTAACACCCTTTCCAAGTGCTCATGGGATTATTGCTTCTAATTAACATGCACTTTGACAATTAATATCTCTAGATTTTTCCCCAACCTCATGTAACACACACAGATCTAATAATACTAACTTCTTTGTTCTATGATTTAATCTTTAATTATGCTTCACTGATCCAAACTTTAATTCACATAATGAAGACAAAATTTCTAGCTCTATATTCAACAAATTATCTTAGAATATAATTAAGTAAAAAGGTCATGGTGATCACAAGTAAAATCTAATTGCTGTCACTGAAGAAGGAAATGTTCATATTCATTCAGAAAATAGTGGCTCATTCAGTGCTTTAGCTATTGGTGTCCATATAAGGCCCTTCAAAATCCGACGTAGGAACTTGCTTTCTATGCTCATAAAATTAAGCTCTGTATAATTAAAATAAAGTAGAACATGGCATAAGTATAGGACTAATTCTGGAAAGGTTATGACAGAAATGTTTTCCACTTACTTGATGTTCATTTACATGTGTTCATGATTTGAAATGTGTTCATGAAAACATATTATACAATCACTTCAACAAGGTTTAAAGTATGCATAAAACATCTTCCCTTATCCATTATCTATCATAGAGTAGAGAGACATTAAAAATTAGGCTATGAATGGCATGGACAATAGCTGAATTGGAACTAGCCCTAAATTTCCTAAAACCAAGCTTTATGTTACATACAGTACAGCCATTTTTGTTGCTAAAAATTAAATTCTAATATACAGTATACATCTGAAATAATAGCTAGTAGACATCTCCCAATAAGAAACTGAGGTATTAGATTAATAGACAGAGATAGCAATGACTCACTGAAGAATTTGTTTACATCTATAAGCATCATTTAGGAAATGACCTGGTTTATATTTATTCTCAAGTTAACTACTAATTGTTCAAAGTTTTAGGAAGAATGAGTTTATTTTAGTTACCATAAATAAATGATCATAAGTCTGGATGATTTATACACATACTGTTCTTTCTAGATATTTTCTAGATTTAACAGTTTTTAGTAACATGGCAATACTGATCATGAAAATGTAGTGTAGCACAATTAATTCAGTGGCACTAGAGTAGTCAAAAAAGTTTGGGAGATGCTGAATTTCAGCATACAAGCTAATACGTATTAGCATTTTAAAGACTTCAATATATCCTCATTTTTATAACTTATTTATTTACTTCAGGGTTATCAGACCTAGCATGAACTGGCCCCCGTGCTCAGGTCTCACCACTTGCTACAGCAGTAAGAATGTTATACATGAAGCTCTTTGCTGCTTCACTACCGGCCATAAAACCAAAGACCAAATATATCTATGTCTTAAAGTGAAAAGATGCAAGACCATCCATGTAGGACCTGCCCAGAGTCCAGTTTTGTCAGCTTAATTCTCAGCATCAGGGATCATAAATAAAACTTGATTTTTTTTTATTGGAAAGGATTACTGGAGTGTTGAAAGATCCACCACAGTCCCATAATGAGGGAAAGGAGTTAGGTGCTTCCAGATAAACCAAAGACTGATTACACTGCACCAGTGATTTCATCCAGAGAAGGCAATGGCACCCCACTCCAGTCCTCTTGACTGGAAAATTCCATGGACAGAGGAGCCTGGTGGGCTGCAGTCCATGGGGTCGCTAAGGGTCGGACACGACTGAGTGACTTCACTTTCACTTTTCACTTTCATACATTGGAGAAGGAAATGGCAACCCACTCCGGTGTTCTTGCCTGGAGAATCCCAGGGATAGGGGAGCCTGGTGGGCTGCCCTCTATGGGGTCACATAGAGTCAGACACGACTGAAGTGACTTAGCAGTAGCAGCAGTGATTTCATCTGCCACTAAAACTCCTGACGAGATCTGGAAGTAGAACTAGGGAATGGTAAGGTAACCATCCAGGAGGCATCCACGCGTGAGTCCACCAAGAACCAGAAAAGTCGGCAGCGGAGTAGAGGGTGGGGGTGGCCCTCTGTGCTCTGGGCTGGATCTTTGAATGCGATGAGATGAGGTTCTCTTTGTGACTCAGACAATCAGCAAAAACTTTGAAACCTATATGAGGTTTCATTCACTTTCAGCAAAAGGATCACAGTGAGAGAGCAACATTGAAGAACTTGGGGAAAATAAAAGTTGTTTTATGCTTTCTAAATAGAGTCCAGCTTGTTCAGTAAGATGGTTATGTCATGATGAAGAGGCTGTTTTCTTAGACAGTAGTATTTTACCGTAGAAAGTATAGACTCCACTTCTCTCAATTCCTAATGCTCCAAAATGCTAAAGGTCTCAGGGCCACTGCACATGCTCACATGTCGACTGGAATGCTCAACTTTTCTCTTCCTTCCTCCAGTTCTTTATCTAATAAGCTCCTACTTGATCTTCCAATATGGACCTGAATATCAGCCCCTTAGGGAGGACTTTATCAATCCTCCTTTCCCAGTCTAAAAATACCTTGTTATTCATTCACCCTCATAGTGCTCTGTATTTATACTTTATGATATTTATCGAGTGTTTATCTTTCTGTCAAAATGTTTCTAAGCACATATTATATTCTTATATATAGGTACAGTAGACCAAGGGAAATGCTATAAATAATGTATACACTAGCAGTTAATCACTATTAACACATATTAGCCTACATTAGTTCTACAATAAAGACCTCTAGGTAAAGCTTTAAAGGCCTCTAGGTAAAAGAAAAACAGACTGGTTTCAAACTGGGAAAGAAGTACGTCACGGCTGTATTTTGTCACCTTGCTTATTTAACTTATATGCAGAGTACATCATGAGAAATGCCAGGCTGGATGAAGCACAAGTTGGAATCGCGATTGCCGGGAGAAATATCAATAATTGCAGATATGCAGATGACACCACACTTACGGCAGAAAGTAAAGAACTAAAGAGCCTCTTGATGAACGTGAAAGAGGAGAGTGAAAAAGTTGGCTTAAAGCTCAACATTCAGAAAACAAAGATCATGGCATCTGGTCCCATCACTTCATGGCAAATAGATGGAGAAACAGTGGAAACAGTGAGAGACTTTATTTTCAGGGACTCCAAAATCACTGCAGATGGTTACTGCAGCCATGAAATTAAAAGACGACTGCTCCTTGGAAGAAAAGTTATGACCAACCTAGACAGCATAATAAAAAGCAGAGACATTACTTTGCCAATAAAGGTCCATCTAGTCAAAGCTATGGTTTTTCCAATAGTCATGTATGGATGTAAGAGTTGGACTATAAAGAAAGCTGAGCACAGAAGAATTGATGCTTTTGAACTTCTCTCAAGAGAAGACTCTTGAGAGTCCCTTGACTGCAAGGAGATCCAACCAGTCCATCCTAAAGGAAATCAATCCTGAATATTCATTGGAAGGGCTGATGCTGAAGCTGAAACTCCAATATTTTGGCCACCTGATGTGAAGAACTGACTCATTGGAAATGACCCTGATGCTGGGAAAGATTGAAGGTGGGAGGAGGAGAGGATGACAGAGGATGAGATGGTTGGATAGCATCACCAACTCAATGGACATGAGTTTGAGTAAACTCTGGGAGTTGGTGATGGACAGGGAGGCCTGGCATGCTGCAGTCCATGCAGTCCCAAAGAGTCAGACACTACTTAGTGACTGAACTGAACTGAACTAAGGTAAACCTTTAATTATTAAATGTGCATAAACTATGGAAAACTCTTTTTTTCCTTTTTTGTGAATTGACTGGAGAAGTCTGGAGTTAGTGTGTGTGCACAATAACCAAAGTGCTTTCCTGATGGCTCAGATGTAAAAAATCTACCTACAATGAGGGAGACCTGGGTCCAATTCTTGGGTTGGGAAGATCCCCTGGGGAAGAGAATGGCTACCACTCCAGTATTCTTGCCTAGAGAATCCCATGGACAGAGGAGCCTAGTGGGCTACAGTCCATGGGGTCACAAAGAGTCAGACATGATTGAGCAACTAACACTTCACTGCACTTCACAGACAATAACCAAAGCAATTGCAAGAATTAAATATACAGGTGCATACATTCAAACAGTACCATTAGGAATCATAAGTTGCCACTTCCATTAATTTGGTTCAATTTTACCCATTTTTTGCTCTTTCTAAAAATTGCTGAACTGATGTCTATAAAATACACATCTGGACATGTATTTCTGGATCTTAAAAACTCCCCACAGCTTCTCACAACCCTTGAGAAGTCCCCTGAAAGACACTGAATGTCTTCCATAGACTGGCTTGAGTGTACACTTTGTCCTCAACATTTGCTACTGTATTCAGTGCATTCAAAAATCATAAGTGGGGACTTCCCTGGTGGTCCAGTGGTTAAGAATCTGCTTCCTAGTGCAAGGGATGCTGATTCAATCCCCAGTGAGGGAACAAAGATCCCACATGCCCTGAAGCAACTAAGTCTGTATCCCACAGCTACTGAAGTCCACATGCTCTGGAGCCCAAAGGCCACAACTAGAGGGTTCACATGCCACAACTGAAGATCCCATATGACACACAAAGATCCTGTGAATTGCAGCTAAGACCCGATGAAGCCGGATAAACATCAACAAATACATATTTTAAAATAAATAAATAAAAATGATAAGTGAAGACCACTGAACAATAACTATTTCCCTGCTAATGATGATAACCTCTAAGCATTTCTGTAGTTATTTCCCCTACCATACCTTAACTTCAACTCACTTGATTACTGATTAATATAACTTTCTTGAGCCCCACAGCAGATCTGATTTAACTTTTAGATGTTGGGAACTTATAGCGTGAGAGTATAATACAAAATGGAGATGGGACATGAAAATTTCCTGAGCAGACAAAACCATTTAATCCATGTAAACAAATAAAACCTAGCTTATTTCATATACATAAGCAAAACTTCACAATTATTTCCTACGAATGCCTCCAGTAATCATAAAAGAAACTTAAGTCATCAACCTAAAAATGGCAAGGCAGCATCACTTTTAACCCAAACCCTGCCATCTACAAAACCTTCATTGTAAAAACCCATCATTGTAAAGGTTAACAACTTCCTCATTTTCACTTTATAAGTCATCCTGTAACTTAATGCCCTGACCTTCATACCATTCCTTGGACATGGAAAATCCAAACTGTTTTTACATGCAAAATAAATTCTTACTAAATACTATTTATTGATTTGCTGATTTTAATTTTGCTATTTCTGGATATTTGACAATGGAAACAACAGGTATCAAAAAGAGATGTAGAGGCACTTCCCTGCTGGTCTACTGGTTGAGACTCCACCCTAATAAGCAGAGGGCTCGGGTTTCATCACTGATCTAGGAACTAGATCCCACATGTTGCAGCTAAAGATGCCTCATGCTCCAACTAAGACCCAGCAAAGCCAAATAAAAAAAATGAAAACACATACAAAAAAAAGATGTAGAAAATTTCCCTTCTTATTTAGTAGTGACTAAGCTATGGTTTTTCCAGTAGTCATGCATGGATATGAGTTGGACCATAAAGAAAGCTGAGCACAGAAGAATTTATGCTTTTGAACTGTGTTGTTGGAGAAGTACCTTGGACTTCAAGATCAAACCAGTCAGTCCTAAAGGAAATCAGTCTTGAATATTCATTGGAAGGAATGATGCTGAAGCTGAAATTCTAATACTTCGGCCACCAGATGCAAAGAACTGACTCATTGGTAAAGACCCAGATGCTGGGAAAGATTGAAGACAGGAGGAGAAGGGAATGACAGAGGATGAGATGGTTGGATGGCATCACTGACTCAATAGACAGGAGTTTGAGCAAGCTCTGGGAGTTGGTGGTGGCAGGGAAGCCTGGAGTGCTGCAGTTCATGGGGACACAGAGACAGAAATGACTGACCGACTGAATTGAACTGACCTGACCTGAGACAAAAACTGTCCAAAGCACTCAATTTCTTTAATGAATAACAATTATCTCCATGGTATTTCTTGCCCTATAACTGTGGATATGCCCAATATGCCACATGATGTCACCTGTTTTGGAGATGTGAAAAATGGTTCCTTTAACCTGATTGATAAAGATGGATTTTAGGACTTTATGCCTGGTTTCATAAACCCTTCAGGAAATCTGATTGGATAAACCCAGTCCTTAAAGGAAAGCATATGATAAAACTCTAAAACAAGATATTGCCTTTTTCAGGCCAGTTTGGTTTTTAGATCAAAGATAAAACTCAAACACACTTTTACTGTAAAACTGTTTCCATAATCCTGTCCACTAGCTTGATTTTAAAACATACTAATTGGTTTGTCATAGAACAAACCAAAACAGCACATCACCTTACTAAACTAGTGCTAATTAGCTAGGTGACATTCTATTTAGTTCTCTAAATTATGCCTGGCAATACTAGCTCAAATTTGTATGCAAACTGATATGTAATTCTGTAACAGAAAATCAGAAAAAAAATGGAAAAAATTTATATTTTATAATTTATTACCAATGTGAGTTGAGGAGAACTTATATCCTTTTTGAGTATTAATTTCCTTTTGTGCATGCTGTGAAAATATGATTATCCTAAAACACGGTTTCTCATTCTTGGCACTATTGTCACTTTAGGCCAGATAATTCTTGGTTGTCAGGAGGTGACTTGCATATTGTAAAATGATTAGCTGTATCCCTAGTTTCTACCCACCAGGTGCCAGAAGCATTCCCCACAGTTATGTCAATGAAAGATGTCCCCAGACATTGCCAAATGTCTCCAGGGGGGTAAAACTGTCCATGGTTGAGGTTGTTAGGAGGACTTTTCAATGTGTCTAATTACCAATGAGGCTATTACGTATTTAGCCCTAAGACAGCCCTGGTGAGCATATACAGACAGATCTCCATCATGATGGGACTTATAGCCCAGGGAATTATGTGCATGCATGTTCAGTTGCTCAGTCATGTTCCACTCTTCGCGACCCCACAGGCTGTAGCCCACCAGGTTCCTCTATCCATGGGATTTCCCAGCAAGAATACTGGAGTGGGTTGCCATTTCCTCCTCCAGGGAATCTTCATGATCCAAGAATTGAATCCATGTCTCCTGCATCTCCTGCATTGGCAGGTGGATTCTTTACAACTGAGCCACCTGGGAAGCCCAGGGAATCACACCTGATAATTAAAACATACACATTTCACCCATATCTGGCACACAGTACACAGTTAATAAGAATTTGCTATAACTTTTAGATCTTCTATCAAAGAAATACGCCTTGCATTTATAACACTAATAACTGGAAAGAAAAAGAATGAATTATATTTAACATACTATTTTGATACCTAATGGGATATAAACAGCATATTAAAAAGCAGAGACATTACTTTGCCAACAAAGGTCGGTCCGTCTGGTCAAAGCTATGGTTTTTCCAGTGGTCATGTATGGATATGAGAGTTGGTCTACAAAGAAAGCTGAGTGCCGAAGAACTGATGCTTTTGAACTGTGGTGTTGGAGAAGACTCTTGAGAGTCCCTTGGACTGCAAGGAGATCCAACCAGTCCGTCCTAAAGGAGATCAGTCCTGAGTGTTCATTGGAAGGACTGATGTTGAAGCTGAAACTCCAATACTTTGGCCATCTGATGCAAAGAGCTGACTCATTGGAAAAGACCCTGATGCTGGGAAAGATTGAGGGCAGGAGGAAAAGGGGATGACAGAAGATGAGATGGCTGGATGGCATCACCGACTCAACGGGCATGGGTTTGGGTGGACTCCAGGAGTTGGTGATGGACAGGGAGGCCTGGCGTGCTGCAGTTCATGGGGTCACAAAGAGTTGGACACAACTGAGTGACTGAACTGAACTGAACTGAATGGGATATAAAGCCTAGTATCAAATATTAAATGAGGATACATACAATAGGTGAAGAAAATCCTCTTCTAGTGTTAAGGTAGTGTATTATAGGGCCCCAGTGTAAATATACAGGTTCAAGTTAGCCTATTTCATGTTTTGAAATAGACTTTAGTTCATTGTTTTAGACTCAAAAGATTCAAAGTCACTTTCCTTGCAATTTGTGCAACGTGAAAACGTAATCCAAACAAGAAAAAGGGAGCATGATCATTTTGCAGTTCTGTGTGATACAGTTCTGTAAAGCCTTTCTGAAGTTGTAGTTTTCATTTTCTGTTTGCCCTAACTAGATGTCAGGTTTTCTACTTTTGAACTCTCTTGGTACTTTGATTACAGTGTACTTATCACATTCTACCTTGAATTACATTTTATAATAACTTATGGTTTCTATAAATTATGTTTTATATTTTCATAAATTAGAAACTATTTATAAACTATAAATAATTTATAATAAGTTACAATTTAAGGTAGAATGTGGTAAGTGCCACCCACAATCTTTCATCAAAGTGCCAACAGACTTCAAAGGTAGAAAACCTGACATCTAGTTAGTGAAAACAGAAAATGAAAACTACAACTTCAGAGAGCCTTTACAGAACTGTATCTCACAGAACTGCAAAATGATCATACTCCCTTTTTATTATTTGGTTTAAGGCTTTTCGTGTTGCACAAGTTGCAAGGAAACTGCCTTTGAATCTTTTACCATTTCGAGTCTAAAATAATGAACTAGTAGCTATTTCAAAACATGAAATAAACTAGCTTGAAATAGTTCACGTGATTAAAATGTGTTCTGATTTTCTGGTACTGGAGGATCATTTACAAAATGAAGTAGCTATAGGTCATGTTTCTAGAAGAGACTATTTGTCTTTCCCTTTTACCTAGCATCTTTTTATGGGACTATCTCTATCCTGCCTCAACCCATGCAGTTTAGATGGAGCTAATTTTACTCCTGGGTTCAAGGCTTAGATATATAAAGTGAACCACTGGAGTATTCCACCTTCTTGAACTTGGTACTGAGCTTGGAAGAACATTTAAGCCCCAACAGGGATCTAATTGGAGATAAAAGTTTATGGGGACACTGGTCTCTTTTTCCTAGAGTTGAAATATGTCTGAAGAGTTTTTTTTTTTTTTTTTTTTCTGGGAATAAAATGCCAACAGAGTAGAAAGCACAGGCTAGAATCAGAGAAAAAAGCCTCTTGATGATATACAATGATACAGATCCTGGATTTGGTATTGTCTGAATGGGAGTTATTCCTTGAACTGTCTAGTTATATGAAGCAAACAATTCTCATTTTGGTTTGAGTTGGGTTTCTGTATTTTGCAATTTAAAGAATTTCAATTAATAAATATCCTAAGTATGCTAAACATTTACTTAGGTTGCTTTTCAACATAATACAATGTCATGATTTTGACGAGACTCTAAATTTTAAAAGTGTTTTAGATAGAATAATATCTGAAACTCAGTAAATCTTGACTGAAAGAGCAAATACCAACTGGAGATAAAAGAGTGTTCAGTTTAGTTCAGTTCCATCGCTCAGTTGTGTCCGATTCTTTGCGACCCCATGGACCGCAGTACACCAGGCCTCCCATAAAAGAGTGAAAATTAAGTAAATCAAACAACAGGCTTCTGAAACATTATAAATCATAACTATCAAAAATCACTGAAGTTACAGACCCCAAAATACCATACAATATAAGAGCTGTGGATATGTGTTTCCTCTTGTTTGTTCCTCTTTGACTGCATGGTTCAGTTAATAAATTTACAGGATATTTTCTACATACCACATGATACTGATACCTGAACCCATATGGCTGCATTAGTTCTTTCTCAGGCATTCTCACTTAAGATTCTTCATAGGAAAAACAATCCTAGGCTTTTTAGGAACTGATTTATCATCCTTTCTTACAAGTCAATAGGTTATCCTTGATGAAAAAGGTCTTTCAATCATTTTTTGCATTTGACTCTAAATTAAGTGAAAGGGCTACTCCTGGTAATGGGCTGCTTCCCACTTTGATATAATTCTGCAAAATACAGGTTTTATATTCAGTATTTTCGAGACAGTTCTATTTCTACATGTTGGCATCAAATAGTAGAAAGCCAAGAAATAGCCAGAAAAGAATGTCAGATATCACCCTACCCTGCCCTGGTGGAATAGATTTCACTCCAATGACAACAGATCTATCATTTGTTTTCCAAGTTCTATGCTGGGGGATATGGCAAGAGAGGAGGCTTTAAAAATTGCATAACACACTGTTCCAGTCTTTAAAGAAGTTAAAGTTACTGTAAGAGCAAGATCTTAAAAATGATTTGCCATTAGAATTACCAGATTAATCGCAGCTTGTTAATGCGGTGTCTCAAAGCTAGTAGCTGATGAGCATATTCAACAACAGGGAAATTGCCTTTCTCAAGCCTGAGAAGGAGTAATGGAAAATTTCTATGCTATGTTTCATAACATCTCACAGAAAAACCCAAATGAACTTTTTGGCCAGCCCAATACATTTTGGCCCTGAAAATGCTGCAATATAGTCTGACTGAAAATGTAAAATGACACTTCCTTTTTTTTTTAACCCTCCCTTTCTCCCTTCTTTGCTGACATCGTTTTATTCATTGCTTTAGGTACTCAGTGGTGACTTCCCTGGTGGCTCAGATGGTAAAGTGTCTCCGTACAATTCAAGAGACCTGGGTTCAATCCTTTGGTTGGGAAGTAACTGGCAACCCACTTCAGCATTCTTGCCTGGAAAATCCCACAGATGGAGGAGCCTAGTAGGCTACAGTCCATGGGGTCACAAAGAATTGGACACGACTAAGCGACTTCACTTTAGGTACTCAATGCACTTATGAAGCAACAAAGTATCTGCAATATGCCAGGAACTGTGACAGACTCTGGAGATGTAAGCAAGAATAAGGCCAGGAACTTGTGTTCAAGGAAATACATTGACAGGTTCAACCACCAGATAGGAAACTAATTTATTGCAAAGTGCTACAAGTTCACACAGAGGAGTGCACCAAACTCATGGTAGCAACAAAGACAGAGTGATCAGTTAGACAGAAGATGGGGTAGTGGGACAGAGTGAGAATTGCTGAGAAAGACTTTAGGCCACAGTTTAAATCAGACCTTAAACTCTTGGCAAATCCTCAGTGTGAATCATAATAGAAGTTCAGAAAAAGGATATATCATAGCCTGCTAGATGGATAAAATGGCATTTGAGCCCACCTTAATGGGAGGAGATAAATATAGGTCTATAAATATAGGATAAGAGGAATTTCAGGCAAGGAAATCAAAAGAGAGTTGGAAAAGACAGAAGCTTTATAAGACATGCAGAACTCTGTTTGGCTAGGCACCAGAGTTTGTGAAATGTGGTAGCAGAAGTTGAGGAGGAAGGGTGCAGTGGGGCCAGTATGAAAAGAACATTCAGTGTCTTTTGATGGAGTTTTCAAGGGTCATAGGGAACTATGCAAAGCTTCTAAGAAGTACAGAGATGTGCCTGGGTGTGTGCTTTATATAGATCACCTCAGCAACCTTTGGAAGAATCAAAGAAAGAAAGCAACTGAGATGGGAAGACAAATTTGTTGCAAGCTCCAGGAAGAGCTGATGGGAGCCCAGACTAGAGAGATGGGGCTGAGAGGAGGGTCCCGGGTAGGGGACATGTTAGTGAGAGGCTGGACTTGGGGAGTGACTGCATCTAGCTGGGATGGAGAGAGCTCCAAGGTTTCAGATGCTGGCAAATGAGTGGATGGTTTTGCAGTTAAGAGAGATGGTGTACCATGAGGGAAGCACATTTGGGGTAGAAAAAGCAGAACAACAGATTGCTGGCACTCTACTAACATGATAAACTCACAGGGACTCCATGGTGTACATCCAGTTTCATTTTATGTCTCAGACAATTTGGCCGGAAAGTCCCAGGGCTGATTTCTTTAATCATCTCTCATGCATTTTGCAAGAGCATCTGCATGTACCACTTTAGCTCTTAGACTATTTCAGACAACACCCCTCACTCAACGCACTTAAGTTGTAATCACTTAAGTTGCTTTAGACTAGACTTCAGAGACAACCAATGTCCTCCAGCCTCTGGCCTCATCCCCTTGCTCTGTCTTTTATGCTCTTCTTCCATCCGGGAAGTAAAGCCAAGAATGGATCCCTTTGTTCACACAAGTTAAGTTACAACACCCTCTGGTTCCCTGAGTCTCTCCCTGCTCTTCCAGGAGGTTCATTCGTAATTTCCACTGCACAGATGCAATGTGCTCCCTGAAAGGAGTCTGGAACATACAATTTTCTTCATCTGGTAGCTCATAAGGGTGATACAGGAAGGAAGGGCACCACTCAAAGTGATAATCCACAGACAGTTTCACCACTGAGCATTCCAAGCTCCATATCTTAAAAAGCCTCATAAAGCTTTATGATGCATTAAGTAGACTGATAAGTAAGGAGCATAAGTCTAGTTTTAACCATTTCAGGCTATAAGGAAAAGGTGAAAAATTTTATATTTTCAAATGTTATCATTTTATTTAATCATTTTTTTCTAGTTTTTGATCATATAAAATTTTACCATACCTACACACCTGTTTTGGAGAAGGTACTGGCAACCCACTCCAGTACTCATGCCTGGAAAATCCCAAGGACAGAGGAATCTGGTAGGCTGCAGTCCATGGGGTCACTAAGAGTCACACACGGCTGAGCGACTTCACTTTCCCTCTTCCCTTTCATGCTTTGGAGAAGGAAATGGCAACCCCAGTGTTCTTGCCTGGAGAATCTTAGGGACAGGGGAGCCTGGTGGGCTGCCGTCTATGGGGCTGCACAGAGTCGGACACGACTGAAGTGACTTAGCAGCAGCAGCAGCATCATACACCTGTTTATTGGTGGGCTGGCACCCAGGGGTTAAAGAGCAGTGACAAGTATTCATAGCATACGCACATATATAATATATATGTGTATATGTATATATCTCTTTATACACATATATATACAAGTCACTTCAGTCACTTCAGTCGTGTCCTACTCTTTGTGACCCCATGGACTAGATAGCCTCTCAGGCTCTTCTGTCTATGGGATTCTCCAGGCAAGAATACTGAAGTGGGCTGCCATGACCTCCTCCAGGGGATCCTTCTGATCCAGGAATCAACTCTGTCTCTTATGTCTCTTACGTTGGCAGCCATGTTGCTTACCACTAGTGCCACCTGGGAAGACATATATATATATATATATATATATATTTGCACACACACACAAATTTTATATATATATATATATATATCCCACAGAATATTATTTGAAATGTCATAAGAATTCAATAAATATTAGCAGCAGACTCAGTGGTTCCTAAAATCAGTTCTGATCGACAACACAATACAATTATACTAATATTGAAAGTGGCATGTTGCTAGGATTAATGGAAATTTTTTCCCTGTCTCACTACACTTCCTCAGACCTTGTTTCGTCCAAGTAAGCACAGAGGCCAGAAACTACGTATCCAAGGCACACAATTTCAACAATCCCTCAACCCATTATTTTAGATAGTGTGATGTCTATCTCTCAGTTGCCGGACTCTCAAAATTCAAGACAGATTGTCAGATTACTAGAAGACTGGCGGACTTGCAGTCTAATACTAGCTATTTTATAAAGTGAAGCTCTCAAACTTGAACAAATCAACCCAAGTAAAAGAAATGACAATGTATTCTAAAAACTACTTCATAGCCCACAGCCTACATGAGTACATTTTTCATAACTCAGACAAAACCTGTACTCTTCCTTGCTCCAAACATCCTTAAAAAGAAGATTCAATCTTATTTGATAACCAGATAGTATTTATGGCCACCTGAAGAAGAATATGGAATTTATTGGGTGAAGTCACATTAGGTTTGAAAAGTCATTAATCCATTCAGTATTTAAATGAGTAAGGATCATGGCTGAGACCAGAAATATCTACATTATTTTAGCCACCTAACCACAAGAGAGTTAGAACAGTGAGAAAAATTATTCTGGAGTTTTCACTGCCTACTCATCTAATCTCAAAGTGAGAAGCAATTTGTTGACACATTCATCATGATGTAGAAAAGCAATTGTATGATCTAAACAGACTACTGTATGACACAGACCTTTGTAACAAACTTGTATTTATATTTTAAGCATCAAAATGTGATTTAGTTGTCCTAGATGATCAAAAAACCTTATGTTTTATGTCTTGTTGTGATATATTTTTGACTAGTTTATAAGATATTTGATGTTGAGTCTTTGGTCAGAAACCCAACTCCCAATGTTAATACTTTTTTTTTTTTTAACTTTAGTTTACTTTACAATACTGTATTGGTTTTGCCAAACATTGACATGAATTCACCACGAGTGTTCATGCGTTCCCAAACATGAATCCCCTCCCACCTCCCAGCCCATAACATCTCTCTGGGTCTTCTCCAGGCACCAGCCCCAAGCATCCTGCATCCTGAATCGGACATAGACTGGCGATTCGTTTCTTACATGATAGTATACATGTTTCAATGCCATTCTCCCATCTCATCCCACCCTCTCCCTCTCTCTCTTCCCCAGGGTCCAAAAGTTCACTCTATAGATCTGAGTCTCTTTTGTTGTCTCGCACACAGGGTCATCATCACCATCTTTCTAAATTCCATATATATGCGTTAGTATACCGCATGGGTGTTTTTCTTTCTGGCTTACTTCACTCTGTATAATCGGCCAATGAAATGATTTTAAGTTGTAGCCAAGGAATTAATTGTATAAAACTATGAGAACTTCTACCCTCAGATACAAATATAGCTGGCTGGTCACAGAGACACATCTGAAAAATTCAAAGAAAATCTGATGAAGATGAAAAATACATCCCACCCACTGGACTTTTTGTTCAGTTGAAGAAACAGAACAAACCAAGCTTATAAAATGCCCATGGAGTGAAAATACTTACATGAAATATACAGAGAATTAAAAGAAGAAAAAGGAAAAACAAATGTATTTTGAGATATGAATTTAGCTACAGACGATAAATTAGCAGTATCCTGTACAATAAGACAATACTACATATACAGTCAATGCATTTAGATGTGACAGAAATTACTCTCAATGGCATTATGAAGCCTATATGAGAGTACAATACTACAAAACATTTCAGACCTTTAATTACGCTCATTGACACTAAAACTGTAATTGACTGCTCTGCCATGGAAAACTAGAGGGAGAGGTGGGTGAACAGATGGACAGATCTCTATTTTGTACTCTACTGGTTACTGTTCAGTGAATGGTAGTATACTAATAAAGTGCTCAGAGGACTTCTGCCTCCATCTGCTCTTAATAAAAATAAATGAGGCTCAGAAACAAGCATGCGCTTTTGGAGTTTCAGCGCGAAACCCTTCGATAGCACATGAGGAAGTAGATGGGTTGATCTAAGATGACTGCTTACAGGTTGTGACAGGCCCACCAGCCTGTAGCCCTTGCCTCCCACTCCCTGGTCCCAGAATAGTGCTCCCTCTTTCCTGGGTATTTATCATGAGAAATTATCATGCTTGGGCAACCCTAATGGCCTCTTAGCCCCATTGTTCCATGGCAAGTAATGAAATTAGATGAGTGCTGCTCAGTTTAGTGGGCAGAGACTTTATGATTCTCTTATGTTTGAGGAAATAAATGTTTATGAAACTCCTCTTACAACCACGAGTGTGCAGCAAATTTCACTAATAGTTCTGTGTCTTCTGTATCCATTACAAGATTTTGATTGCAGTCTCCCTGCCACATCCCCACGCTGGTAGAAACTAGACCCAGAGAGAAAGAAACTGCAGATTCCTCATTATAACTGGTCAAACATATAAGGCAGGGGATACAGATTCCCTGTTTTGCAGGGAAGTTCAGTATTGCCACTGTATGCAGGGCATTGAGGTCCCACTAACTTTTGCCCAGCAAAAGGGGTAATAAAAGTGGGCTAAAAAGCATTTTTTCAAAGCAAAATGATTAAAGTTCCTGTGGTAGATCATTTTGGGCAATTTCTGTTAAAGAGAGCTACTGTCTGTCTCTCAGGGATCATCCTTGGAGGTTAATAAAGAATTGCAAAGATGCTTTAATGGGGATCCAAAGGTAGAGACTTCTGCTATTCAGTGTGGATAATAATATTTCAATTAGCATTTATCTCTTTCCACTTTGGAGAAAAAGTGCTGAATTAGTTAAAAAGCAGAATAAGTGGATAGACATTACAGAAAGATAATTTTGAACTCAATATTTGGAATAATTTTCAAGTATTCAGATTTTCTCAAAGGTATATGAGCTAGTCAATTCCCGTCATTAGAAATAACCCAACACAGTCATTGTTCACTTGGTAAGGATATTATAAAAGATGCTTATCTTTTGTAGTCCTTCAAATATAACATTGCTTAAATTAAAATAGCTATTACTCTCTTCCCCCCAATACACACAGAGACACAGACATAGAAACACATACGTACACACACACACATACACACGAGGGCAGTATGGATTGATGAGCTCTGCAAAATTGTGATGTTATAAAGACAAAGTAAATTCTCAGGGCCAGGTATGTTTTAGTAATTTGGAAAAGTGCTAAATCCAAGCTTGGGCTAAAATTTCATTCAGAGGGCAGGAAATAACAAGTGGCTCTTATGTGACTAGGAGTGTAAAACAACCCTCTTTCCCCCTATTCTTCCCTTCTGGAAACCGCAAGTTCATTTGCTAAGTCTGTGAATCTGTTTCTCTTTTGTAAGTAAGTTTATCTGCATCATTGCTTTTTAGATTCTGCATATAAGGGATATCATGTTGAGATGACATGTATACTCTGCTATATTTAAAACAGATAACCGACAAGGACCTACAGCACAGACAGGGAACTCTGCTCAATGTTATGTAGATGTCTGAATGGGAGGGCAGTTTAGGAGAGAATGATACATGTATATGTATGAATGAGTCACTTTGCTGTCCATCTGAAACTATCTCAGCATTGTTGATCAGCCATACTCCAATATAAAATATAAAGCTAAAAAAAATAAAAATAAAATGGCCCTCTTTGTCCATTCTTGCTTTAAGAATGTGTTGAGGGATAGGTATTGGATATACAGATGGAAAAATAATTGTCACTTTTTCTCTCTACCTATCTATCATCTATTTATTTATATCTGTATATATTTGATCCTCTATTTTCTATCTATGCTCTAATTATATCTGTGTTCACAGTATCTATTCATATGTACATCTATGAACACAAGGCTAGAGCTGTAGAATCAAAGATAGGATATGTAAATACAGACAGCTCCTTAGTTACTGCTGGTAACTTGATACCTGGAGAAGTCCTGCTAGAGTCAAAGCTAATTCATTGAAAATAACAGAACAGAGAAAATCAAAGAGAAATGGATCTTGTTCCTTGATGGTACTGCATGTAGATTTCACTATTCCTCTGCACTTTTACATTGTATTAATGTTTAAACCATTGCTAGTAGTGTTTTTGGTGATAGCTGAACAGAAATTTTATCCTAACTGATGCAACTGATAAAGTACAGAGTAATTTTGGTGGCTAGCTTTCATTTATTAGCATGGAGAGAGAAAGAAATACAGGAAGACTCTACAGGAACACTAAATAACATCCTCACATTTTGACACATTGCAAGATGCACCTTATTGTAGGCAGAAGGGAGGGAATTAAGGAATAGAAATTATAGGCAAGCAAGTAAAAAGCTGCAAAGAGTTCCTGTACAAACTGGTAATTGGGAAGAATTTTAGCAAGAGAGAAAATGCAGTATTTCTCCTTAAGTTACTAAAAAAGCTGTATTAAAATATTCCCACATTTTTTGTTGTTGTTGTTGTCCTTTGCAGGAAAGCAAACACAGAGAAGACGAGATAAAAAAAAGGGAAGAGAAGGAGAAAAATATAGAGGGAGCCGATGATCACCCTTGGATGTAGATGGGAACCCCTGAAGCCTCTGTGTTCTGGACTTACCATACAACCTACATTCCCTTAGTCCCTTGGTAGTTAGGTATCCCAGTGCCAATCTCAGGAACTCCCAGTACCCCAGGGAGAGGCCTTAGTATTAGATGCTGAAGAAGCATTTGCTGCACACAGGGCTGGGTTTGAATGCACATCAACTTTACCGTAGTGGAAACCCAGATCCATAAGCTCTATGCATCCTTGTAGGGAGATAAGGAAATTCACTTGGTTTTCAAAATAAACCAGTCATGCTACCTTAGACCCTGCATTTCTAGTACAAAGAAAACAAAATTTATTTGGTTTTACTTTAGTGCTGCCTGTGCTACTGGATCATTCTACTGGCACGCGTGCTAGTTTCACACACTGAGACCCATATATACAAGTACATATCTTATAGGATTACAGATATGTGCATTTTACCTTATCTTTGTCATGCTTTTCAAATATAGATTAATTTCTTCTTCAAAGAATGTAATAATAGGCTACTATATTATACATGCATGCTGCCTGTGTGCTAAGTCACTTAGTCGTGTGTGACTCTTTGCAACCCTATGGACCATAGCCCACCAGGCTCCTCTGTCCATGGGAATTCTCCAGGCAAGAATACTGAATTGGATTGCCATGCCCTCCTCCAGGGGATCTTCCCAACCCAGGGATTGAACCCACATCTCTTACGTCTCCTGCACTGGCAGGAGAGTTCTTTACCAACAGAGCCACCCAGGAAGCCCTAGTATACCACTCCAGTATTCTTGCCTGGAGAATTTCATGGACAGAGGAACCTGGCGGGCTACAGTCCATGGGGTTGCAAAGAATTGGACATGACTGAGCGACTAACACACACAGTATATCATAAACAAATGTTCAAAAAGTAAAGAAGAACTAAGAACCATTTTTTTCTTATCTCAAATGCATCTTGAACAGGTCAAAAAATCTTGAAAAATTTGAGATTCTTCACTCACAAAACAAGGATAATTCTAACTCGCTCCAGAAATAAAAGAAGTAATGACAAACCAATAACATATGCCTGAGATATGTTTTACAAAGGCATACTCTAGTATTTAAAAGCTAGGATTTGGATTCAGACAAACCAAGACACAAGGCAGAATAACTAGTAAGTTATTTAGCTGCCCTAGGTTAGTTTCTTAATCCCTAAAAGGAGGTCAATATTACATAAATACTTACAGAATTACCACGATGATTCAAAGCGGTAAATATTAAAAATGCCTAGTAATAGTGCCAACTTTTAATAAAAGCTTGATGAATGCCCACAGTCACTGATGGGGTTCTCAAGGTTCTCGCTTTGATTTCAGTTAACTCTCATAATGACTAAACAAAAGGTTGGAAATAACTTGGAAAAATCAATCCACAGAACATTTAGGATAACGCATTTCCTACAGCTTGGATATATGTAATTTGAAGGAGCTGAGATAGCAAAGCATGGAAATTGAAAATAAATTCTTGGCAGGCTTGGTGTTAGAACCTAATTATAAGTTCTCAATATGGCACCAAGGTCTGGAAGGAAGATGAAGAAAAAGAAGCTCTGTGTGTTCTTGATAGCAAACTTCCACCCTGAAATCCCTCAGCCATCCCAAAGCTGATATTTATTTGTAAATAGTTAACTAGTAATATATAGGAAAAGCATAATTCCTGCAATGTTTTCAGAAGAAATCACTCAGTTGTGAAAAATCCTGCAAAGGTGACATATTTATAATTATCCCATTATATTACCAAGTAAATAATAATATCTAATACTTAATTATTATTCTTAAAGTTGAATACATATTTGTTGTTATTTGCTAATTACAATGGTTGAATCATACATGAGCCTGTCTGCCTTGAGCCCAAAGGAATGATCTGAAACTTTAGATCATTAGGATGAAAACACATTTAGACACACAAATAATACTTTCTAAATAGAAAATTTTAAGAAATATCTGGTTGTGAATCCAGAATGACTTACAGAAGATTAAATTTTTTGAGATGACTAAAGAAATGCATTTCCCATTCATTTACTTGATATCATTTGTTGACCTGAAACAAACAGATTTTCTCCAACAAAGATGGATTTATTCAGGATTAGCAGAGAATTGCAACTTGAGATTCGAAGCTATGGCCAGTCATATGCAAGTTCTCCACACAGCAAGAAGAGAACGCTTTTATAGAGGGGAAAAGGAAACTGGGAGGACAGTCAACAAAGAGTCCATGGCTTTTCATTGGCTGAGTCTTTGCAAGGAAAGAGGACAAGTCTTTCTTCTTCCTGCAGGGTATGAGAGCTCCCGTTCTGGTCTCCCAACTCTATTTAATTTATTAAATAATTAATAAGGATTAATTAAGTTTATTAGTTCTTCACACATTGGCAGATGATATAGGTTAATATTTAAGAATATTTGCTTGGAACCTTAAAAGACATGAGATAAAACCCTAGCTTTATCTTGTAGTGGCTGAGGAAATTAATCAAGTTACTTAACCTCAGAATCTCAGATTTCTCATCTGAAAATAAGGATAATAAAACCCACATCATACTGAGCTGAGCTCCCTGTGTGATCTAGCAGATCCCCACTAGCTGTCTACTTTACACACGGTAGGGTATATACATGTCAATGGTACTCTCTCAATTTGTCCATGCTCTCCTTCCCCTCCTGTATCCACAAGTTCATTCTCTATGTCTGCATCTTTATTCTTGCTCTGCATATAGGTTCATCAGTACCATTTTTCTAGATTTCACATATACCTGTGTCATTGTACAGCAGAAACTAACACAACATTGTAAAGTAATTATACTCCAATAAAATGATTTTGAAAGTTAAAAATCAACACTATGATTAGGTTATTATGAATACCAAGTTAATACATAAGTCATGTGCTCAGTGTGTACTGGTGTAAAGAAACCACTCAATAAATGACCAATTAAATGAACAATTCTTGTTACCTCTTTCCAAAGAAAAACACTTTTTATCATGCTTGTTTTTTATGATATATATATATACATTTAATTCAAAACCATAAAACTGTTTCTCTCTTCTACTATTTCAAAATAGATTATGTACATTCTGACTACCTGAGCAAATGTGAAAATAAATTTTTGCCTGTAAGCCAGTGCAAAATAAGTGGACCAACACTGAAAATTAAGCATATTAATAAATATTAACAGATATGAAAGTCTAAATGTGGAAGAGGCGTGCAGATAGAGCAACAGGCTCTTCCACTTTCTGAAAAACGAGACTGAGAAATCATATTTAGATACAGTAAGAAGACAATGTGTATAGGACAAATTACTAATGTGAGATAGCATAACATTGCTTTCAGTTCACAACTTCCTCCTAAGCACAGAGGGCTAAATCCCCATGGGTATTTCCTCTTGTTCTAGCTTAAGAAGACCCTTCCTGTATTAAACAAGAATTGACCATTTATCTACTGTGAGGGTTTCAAAGGGCATAAATCAAGTAAATTTCTAAAGATTCTGACTGGTTTAAGGGAGAAGACCTACCTAACAACGCGGTCTCTGGTAAAATTAATTCACAGTGAACAACAACAAAAAAATTAATAAATAGTATAAATAAGTCTAACTACAATATGCAGTAAAGGAGTGCCGCTGCTACTGCTGCTGCTAAGTCGCTGCAGTCGTGTCCGACTCTGTGTGACCCCATAGACGGTAGCCCACCAGGCTCCCCTGTCCCTGGGGTTCTCCAGGCAAGAACACTGGAGTGGGCTGCCATTTCCTTCTCTAATGCATGAAAGTGAAAAGTGAAAGGGAAGTCGCTCAGTCGTGTCCGACTCTTAGCGACGCCATGGACTGCTGCCTACCAGGCTCCTCCATCCATGGGATTTTCCAGGCAAGAGTACTAGAGTGGGGTGCCATTTCCTTCTCCAGGGGATCTTCCCAACTCAGGGATCGAACCCTAGCCTCCTGCATTATAAGCAGATTCTTTACTATCTGAACCACCAGGGAAGCCCACATATTAAGAGAACCCAATAGGAATGAACAGCTTCACTGGTGGCACTAGTGGTAAAGAACCTGCCTGCCAATGCAGGAGACATAAGAAATGAGGGTTTGATCCCTGGGTCAGGAAGATCCCCTGGGGCAGGGCATGGCAACCCACTCCAGTATTCTTGCCTGGAGAATCCCATGGACAGAGGAGCCTGGTGGGCGACATTCCATGCAGTCACAAAGAGTCAGACATTACGGAAGTGACAGCACACACCACGCACACGCTCACACACACATACATAGGAGTGAACATGCCTTTTTGGAAAAAGTTTTGATAATGCACTTTAGGGGGCATGTGACTGAGACATGACACATGGAGAAACTGTCATATTCATGTGAAACTAATGTGAACAAATTCACTCCAGGCAATAAAAGAATGGCAAATGAACGTAGAGACCCTAGATTCTGGGTCAGGAACACCTGCAGCTTTGAGAGAGCAATTTCACATCCACATCCACACAAGGGCTTCCCTTATGACTCAACTGGTAAAGAATCTGCCTGCAATGTGGGAGACCTGGGTTTGATCCCCAGGTTGGGAAGATCCCCTGGAGAAGGGAAAGGCTACCCACTCCAATATTCCAACCTGGAGATAACCATGGACTATGTGGGGTTGCAGAGAGTCAGATAGGACCGAGTGACTTTCACTTTCTTTCATCCACATTCTACATATTTTCTCTTGAAGCTCTGAGCACTGAGAAGTTTTGCAAGACAGAGATCTCAAAGAGTCTTAGCCTCACCTCCTCAGGCTATTCTGAGTTGTTGCTCTTGATACTGTTCTATATAGATCAATGCTACTTTAATACAGTTCCCCCATTACTTATTACTGGTCTTTGACAAGAAGAAAACTTCAGTAGAGAAAATAAATCAACTATATCACTGAGCACACTGCTTAGTTCAATTGGATTTTTCTGATAAAGGAAGAAGTGTACTAATTTATATCTTGATTCAAGGTTTTTATCTGGCGGTGGAAGAGTAACAGTTCAGGGACTTTGAATAGCAAGGCACTAGATTATTATTTAGGCAGAAGCCAGAGAAAAAAAAATAAAGTAGATTAACAACATATGTTCAGCATAGTCACTGACAAAAATTTTAGGAATGGTAAAAAAAACAGAGTATGGGATAACTCTAGCCATTGACCTCTTTTTACTCTCAAGAAAGCAGTTCAAGAAGAATCTGCCTTTAGGTGCTTAACCATAAGCTCCTGCTGCTGCTGCTAAGTCGCTTCAGTCATGTCCGACTCTATGCGACCCCATTGACGGCAGCCCTCCAGGCTCCCCCATCCCTGGGATTCTCCAGGCAAGAACACTGGAGTGGGTTGCCATTTCCTTCTCCAATACATGAAAGTGAAAAGTGAAAGTGAAGTCGCTCAGTCGTGTCTGGTGTCTGACTTCGAGACCCCATGGACTGCAGCCTACCAGGCTCCTCCATCCATGGGATTTTCCAGGCAAGAGTACTGGAGTGGGTTGCCGTTGCCTTCTCCGAACCATAAGCTCCTAACAACCATGTAAGTTCTACTCTGATCGTTTATTAACTGCTGGGTACTATGCTCAGCAAGTGTTCCTACTTGAGATCTCAATAATGCATTGTAATATCTTCTATTGGCAACTGCCTCAGACTCTGCTGGCTTGTTCCTTTTGGAAACCACTGCATTCTTTCCTCCAGAAATGATTAACTACTTAAATAAAACGTTCTTGTGTTCTCTTCTGTTAACTGTCAGTATAATCTTTTTTACCTTTGACAAGTTTTCAGGGGAGCCTCAATTTGGGTATTACACATCCAAATGGATCCAATCAATTCCTAAATTGCTGAAGTGACAAGTGAACATAGAAACTTGTTTGTGAATAAACATGATAATTAATGACAATCAATGGGACAGTTTAGTCAAGTAAATCTTAACCGTATAGCTTTTACTAATAAACGTTTGTCAAACTGTATTGCTTAGCAAACTAGCTTGCTTCAGGGACTTATTAAGAACCCAGTTTTAGCATAACCATTGTCAAAAGAAAGCAAACAAAAAATATGTCTTCCCAGAAATTCAAGGAAATGGTGTCTGTTTGAAGACACCAGGTACAAAATTACTGACAGAACTGTTAATACACATCCATTCTTCATATATAAAACTCATCAGCTCATAGGGGAAAAAAAAAGGAATGACTTGCTCTTTTCCCTCACTAAAAAATAATCCTAGTACTAGTCTTACAGGCTTCATAATATGCATCTTCCGAGCTCATAAACTTTAGAACTATAGACATAAAAATTCTTTGAAATCAAGATGGTATAGAAAAATTGCATGTGATAAAAAATGAACTGATTCTAATTGGATTTAATTAGAAATAAGCAACACACTAAAATGAAATTATCTAAGAATTAATTAAATTTGTTTCATAATGAAAGATACTTACTTTTTTTTTAATCATCTGTTTTGTTTCTAATGGATATTTACCGTAAGAATAAATTACAGTTATTTGATCTGTTTTTTCTTGAATAAATCTTTTCACAGTTATAATAGCTTTTTCCAGGTGGTACCTTAAGAACAAGTTTTTTCATATCCCTAATGTTAGCACTGGATTTTAAATTTGAATAGTTGATTTAGTAAAATGCATCTCCATTGATATTAGACATCAACACAGAACTCTGAATCCAAGTGTACTTTTCAAATTTCTTACAAAGCAGTGACTGATAATTACTATCTTAATTATTCAAAAGCAATTATCTCTCCAAAAATTGGTGTTTTCCATTTTAAAAGTGGCCATTCAGTTAAGGTTTCAGTGGCCTTATAAATACAATAATATATTCTCAAGACCGAAACCTGGGATGTGAATTCTGGCCACAAGACAGAATGGTGGCTAGGGGTCAGATCAGACAGTTTACATACAAAATGTTTTTACATGTTTACAGTATCGCAGAGACATTGTTAATATTATCCCATTTAAAAATAAAGCTCAGGGAAGATAAGTTATATATTTTTTAAAACCAAAAAGTTGTAAGAGCTAACTTTTATAGCATTTTTAATAGGCCTTCCTATGGTTCAAGGGAGACTAACACTCTTGAGAAAATAGGGTTGAAATAGCATGTATTAATGTTAATATCAATGAAATGACCACCAGAGAAGCTGTCTAAATCAGCAGGCAAATTGACTCCTCCTAAAAGTTCACAATAAGGGACACTACAGACAGCATGCTCACAGGAAAAGAAGAGGTTAGCATCTATATGCCCTGTCTATCCTTTTGAAGTCACAGTTCAGACATGCATCGTTCCACCACCTGTAGAGCAAGGCCAAACCAGGAGTTTTACTCTAAGGGGATGTGTCACAGGGTGGAAAGAAGGGTGGTAGCAAAGTAGTCTAGACACTGTTCTAACTTTTTATTCCCTTCCCATGTGTAATCCTCACAGAAGTACCATGAGGTACTATTAACAGAATCTTATTTACTAATTATAAAATTGAGATTTAGAGAAGTTAAGTAATTTGTCCCAAGTCACACAACTAGTAAATGATGGAGTTGGACTTTCAATTCAGTATCTGAAGTAGTATCTAAAGCCTGAAAATTTGCAGAATGATAGGTAGCAGCATCCTCAGGAAGCATCCAGCCATCCATACATCTAATTGCGGTGCATGTGATCACCACTATAGATTATACACAGATGGTTTTGAAAATACATTATCTGATAATTGGAAATTCATCCCATGGATACTAGCTTTTGATGTGAGGGTAAAAGCAGCAATACGGTCTTACATATACATTATTATCAAAAGAACAACAGACTCTCTGGGCAGTTTCACAGCAGCCCTCCATCAGGTCTCTGACAATTTAAAGAGATATTGTAAATCTGAAAGACAAAGTGCCTGATGAACTATGGATGGAGGTTCATGACATTGTACAGGAGACAGGAATCAAGACCATCCCCAAGAAAAAGAAATGCAAAAAAGCAAAATGGCTATCTGAGGAGGTCTTACAAATAGCTGTGAGAAGAAGGGAAGCAAAAAGCAAAGGAGAAAAGGAAAGATATAAGCATCTGAACGCAGAGTTCCAAAGAAGAGCAAGAAGAGATAAGAAACCTTCCTCAGCGATTAATGCAAAGAAATAGAGGAAAACAATAGAATGAGATAGACTAGAGATTTCTTGAAGAAAATTAGAGATACCAAGGGAATATTTCATGCAAAGATGGGCATAATAAAGAACAGAAATGGTAGGGACCTAACAGAAGAAGAAGAGGTGGCAAGAATACACAGAAGAATTATACAAAAAAGATCTTCATGACCAAGATGATCACAATGGTGTGATCACTCACCTAGAGCCAGACATCCTGGAATGTGAAGTCAAGTGGGCCTTAGGAAGCATCACTACGAACAAAGCTAGTGGAGGTGATGGAATACCAGTTGAGCTATTTCAAATCTTAAAAGATGAAGCGGTGAAAGTGCTGCACTCAATATGTCTCCAAATTTGGAAAACTCAGCAGTGGCCACAAGACTGGAAAAGGTCAGTTTTCATTCCAATACAAAAGAAAGGCAATGCCAAAGAATGCTCAAACTACCACACAATTGCACTTACCGCACACGCTAGTATAATCCTTAAAATTACCCAAGCCGGGCTTCAGCAATACATGAACTGTGAACTTCCAGATGTCCAAGCTGGTTTTAGAAAAGGCAGAGGAACCAGAGATCAAATTGCCAACATCCGCTGGATCATCAAAAAAGCAGGAGAGTTCCAGAAAAACACCTATTTCTGCTTTATTGACTATACCAAAGCCTTTGACTGTGTGGATCACAATAAACTGTGGAAAATTCTTCAAGAGATGGGAATACCAGACCACCTATCTGCCTCTTGAGAACCCTATATGCAGGTCAAGAAGCAACCATTAGAACTGGACATGGAACAACAGACTGGTTCCAAATAGGAAAAGGAGTACATTAAGGCTGTATATTGTCACCCTGCTTATTTAACTTCTATGCAGAGTACATCATGAGAAACGCTGGGCTATAGGAAGCAGAAGCTGGAATCAAGATTGCTGGGAGAAATATCAATAACCTCAGATATGCAGATGACACCACCCTTATGGCAGAAAGTGAAGAAGAACTAAAGAGCCTCTTGATAAAAGTGCAAGAAGAGAGTGAAAAAGTTGGCTTAAGCTCAACATTCAGAAAACTAAGATCATGGCATCCGGACCCATCACTTCATGGCAAATAGATGGGGAAACAGTGGAAACACTGTCAGACTTTATTTTTCTGGGCTCCAAAATCACTGCATACGATGACTGCAGCCATGAAATTAAAAGACACTTACTCCTTGGAAGGAAAGTTATGACCAACTTAAACAGCATATTAAAAAGCAGAGATATTCCTTTGTCAACAAAGGTCCGTCTAGTCAAGGCTATGGTTTTTCCAGCGGTCATGTATGGATGTGAGAGTTGGACTATAAAGAAAGCTGAGTGCCAAAGAATTGATGCTTTTGAACTGTGGTGTTGGAGAAGGCTCTTGAGAATCCCTTGGACTGCAAGGAGATCCAACCAGTCCATTCTAAAGGAGATCAGTCCTGGGTGTTCATTCAAAGGACTGATGAAGCTGAAACTCCAATACTTTGGCCACCTGATGCGAAGAGCTGACTCATTGGAAAAGACCCTGGTGCTGGGAAAGACTGAGGGCAGGAGGAGAAGGGAATGACAGAGTATGAGATGGCTGGATGGCATCACCGACTCCATGGACATGGGTTTGGGTGAACTCCAGGAGTTGGTGATAGACAGGGAGGCCTGGCGTGCTGCGGCTTATGGGGTCACAAAGAGTTGGACATGACTGAGCGACTGAACTGAACTGAACTGAACTGTGGAGCAAAAGAAACATGGGTTCAAATCTGCCACTCAGTGACAATTAAAAAAAAAAATTCATGGTAATAAAGTATCCAAAACTTGGAAATAAAGGAAGAAGATGACAGCCCATTTTGTTATACTAGAGCACTGCCTTTGAAGGAGAACATAATACGCCATCCTAAAAGATGCCACTTTTCTTTTTAATATTTATTTATTTATTTGGCTGCATCATGTCTTAGCTGTGGCACACGGGATCTTTGTAGTGTTGGTTGAGCTCAATAGTTTCTCTGCATGTGGGCTTAGTTGCTCCATGGTATTGGGATCTTAGTTCGTGAGCCAGGGATCCAACCTGCATCTTCTGCATTGCAAGGCAAATTCTTAACCACTGGACCACCAGGAAAGTCCCAAGATGTCACTTTTAAAAAATTATTTAAGGAACAGCTGGTACATCAAAGTCGCTATGACCTTCCTTTGTTCCCCCTTAACACAGTAAGCATCTCCCTTCTGAAAAGTAACTTTCGTATCAGGAGGGGAGAAGGCATCCTTATCACCAGAAAGATGGAATTTGGGATTGAGAAGTGTGATTAAAAAAACAACAGCAACAGTAAAAATCTTTGCTATTTCTTCACTATTTCACCACCCAAACCCAAATCCCTTTGTTCTGTCAATTCCACATGTTCCTCACTTCCTTGTCTAAAATTTATCAGATCTGGCTACCTTGGTCACTTCTTTAATCTCATATTTTATGAGACTCTCATACATACAAAATTAAATTTGTTTTCTTTTTAATCTGTCTTATCCCAATAGTTAAATTGTTAGACTAGCCAAAGAACTTAGAAGGAAACAAAGAAACAGTTTTCCATCCTTACATTTAGTAGACCTACAAAAGGTTTCTCTCTTCTTTCATTTCCTATTTGTTACTCATTGTAGCTCATAGTCTGACTGCTGCTGCTGCTGCTGCTGCTGCTGCTAAGTCGCTCTGTGCAGCCCCATAGATGGCAGCCCACCAGGCTCCCTCGTCCCTGGGATTCTCCAGGCAAGAACACTGGAGTGGGTTGCCATTTCCTTCTCCAATGCATGAAAGTGAAAAGTGAAAGTGAAGTCGCTCTGTCATGTCCCAGTCTTAGTGACCCCATGGACTGCAGCCTACCAGGCTCCTCTGTTCATGGGATTTTCCAGGCAAGAGTACTGGAGTGGGGTGCCAGGTAGATGTAAATTTGCAGAAGGTCAACATGCTGCAAATAATTTTTATCCAAGAGAAAACAAATACTTTTGTTTAGTTGAAACAACTCCCTAAAAGTTATACTCTTATCCTATAATCTTATAGGACATTCACTAGTTTTGTAACTGTTTTTACAATCTTACTGTAATACTCATGTGTGTGTATGTATGTTCTCAGTAGTGTCTGAATCTTTGCAACCCCCTGGACTGTGGCCTGCCAGGCTCCTTTATCCATGGGATTTTCCAGGCATGAATACTGGAGAGAGTTGCCATATCCTTCTCCAGGGGATCTTTCTGACCAAGAGATTGAACCCTCATTTCTTGCATTTCCTGTCTTAGCAGGTGGACTCTTTACCACTGCAGCACAAGGGAAGCCCAAACAGATTGCAATCATTTTGGTCTCTGGATTCCTCCTGTGAGCTAGGTTTGTCTTTCTATTGGTTCTATTATTAATGAGCAAAAAAAAAAAAAAAAAACAACTTTAATAAAGATTTATATCTATATAAGAAATATGTGTTTTAATTTTTTGAAAATTACACAGTTACATTATTTAACCCTCAGAGTCTTAGTTTTCTCATTGTAAAATATAAATAATAACTTCCTCAGACTGTTGGGAAGACTAAATGAAAGATGCTTCCATTCCAGTAGTCAGTGCTCATTAAATGTTCTAATATAGTAAAAACTGCCAGGCTTCAATAGTACATGAACCGTGAACTTCCTGATGTTCAAGCTGGATTCAGAAAAGGCAGAAGAACCAAAGATAAAATTGCCAACATTTGTTGGATCATCAAAAACAAGAGTTCCAGAAAAATATCTACTTCTGCTTTATTGACTATGTCAAAGCCTTTGACTGCATGGATCACAACAAACTGTGGAAAATTCTTCAAGAGATGGGAAAACCAGACCACCTGACCTGCCTCTTGAGAAATCTGTATGCAGGTCAAGAAGCAACCGTTAGAACTGGACATGGAACAACAGACTGGTTCCAAATAGGAAAAGGAGTACGTCAAGGCTGTATATTGTCACCCTGCTTATTTAACTTATATGCAGAGTACATCATGAGAAACGCTGGGCTATAGGAAGCAGAAGCTGGAATCAAGATTGCCGGGAGAAATATCAATAACCTCAGATATGCAGATGACACCACCCTTATGGCAGAAAGTGAAGAAGAACTAAAGAGCCTCTTGATAAAAGTGAAAGAGGAGAGTGAAAAAGTTGGCTCAAAACTCAACATTTAGAAAATGAAGATCATGGCTTCTGGTCCAATCACTTCATGGCAAATAGATGGGGAAACAGTGAGAGCCTGTTTCTGGGACTCCAAAATCACTGCAGATGGTAATTGCAGCCATGAAATTAAAAGACCCTTGCTCCTTGGAAGGAAAGTTATCACTAACCTAGACAGCATATTGAAAAGCAGAGACATTACTTTGCCAACAAAGGTCCATCGAATCAAAGCTACTGTTTTTCCAGTAGTCATGTATCGATTTGAGAGCTGGACTATAAAGAAAGCTGAGCGCTGAAGAATTGATGCTTTTGAACTGTGGTGTTGGAGAAGACTCTTGAGAGTCCTTTGGACAGCAAGGAGATCGAACCAGTCCATCCTAAAGGAAATCAGTCCTGAATATTCATCGGAAGGACTGATACTGAAGCTGAAACTCCAATACTTTGGCCACCTGAATCGAAGAATGGACTCATTTGAAAAGACCCTCATGATGGGAAAGATTGAAGGCAGGAGGAGAAGGGGATAACAGAGGATGAGTTTGAGTAAACTCTGGGAGTTGGTGATGGACAGGGAAACCTGGCGTGCTAAAGTCCATGGGGTCACAAAGAATTGGACACAACTGAGTGACTGAACTGAACTGTAATATTAACAGCAAGGTTTATGATTGTAATTGTCATTGTTACTATTTATTTTATTATTTTTCCAATGCAAATTATAGAATATGTGTATATTTATGGTTTGAATGAATTCATCTTTGCAAAGAATTAGCTGGGTAAACAAGAAAATACTGAATTTAAGTTCTCTGATAGTTAAGGCAAGGAATCTCAAATGCTTTATAGTCAAAGATCATTTTTAGAAAAATCCTCTCCATTTTGGCAACTCTATATGAAAAAATAAAAATAAATTACTTAGAAAATGGGGTAAAAATGACATAATACCAAATACTCTTATTTTTAAATTTATTCATTAGACATAAAACCATTGTTGGTTTCCTATAAATATCTAAACATTTCCTCTCAAGTTCTTAACTTCTTTTGCTGTAAACCATTTGTAAACAGCTTGGGGACTAGCACTCATTCATAGACTATAAGCTTGGGGTAGAAACAGTGTTAAGATTCACCAAATAATGAAGTGATACTCCTTAGTACGAAATGATCAGCTCTATGACATTAACCTCCAGCTGCCACTGACACTAACTCAATATGCTGTGATCATTATATTGTCTCTGAATTTCATGCTGGCACAGACAGCCACTTTGGAAGCCTACAATGAGCAGAAATTAGCTCATATATCACCAGCAACATATTCTTTAGTTTTAAACTACAAAGTCAGAGTAATAGGAAGATGGTTTACACAAGTGAGAGCAAAGATAAATGAATGGTGTCAGAGCAGCTAACACAACCACTAGGCCTGAATGACAAGCACACCTCTTTTGCCTGATGAATTAAGCCCTGAAGACAATGGAATCCTACAAAGGAAAACTTAAAATTTGCCTTATTTATATTTTCCTTTAAACTTTGAATCTCAAAAAGATTAACTTGGAGCCAATTTCTGTTTGCATTACTTGCTTTGTCATGCAAATGTAATGCTGGCCTACTTTGCCTTTTCTTAATTAGGGGTTGAAGAGCAAATGTTTCATCCATTCTAATGCTACCAGCTTGTCATTTACTCCCCCACCCTCAAGCCACTTTCTTTCTTAAGGAGATTTTTCTTCTTTGGGCAAGGTGTTTCAGTTCAATTCAGTTCAGGTGCTCAGTCATGTCTGACTCTTTGAGATCCCATGGACTGGGAGCACACCAGGCCTCCCTGTCCATCACCAACTCCCAGAGATTACTCAAACTCATGTCCATTGAGTTGGTGATGCCATCCAACCATCTCATCCTCTGTCATCCCCTTCTCCACCCGCCTTCAATCTTACCCAGCATCAGGGTTTTTTCACATGAGTCAGTTCTTTGCATCAGGTGGCCAAAGTATTGGAGTTTCAGCTTCAGTATCAGTCCTTCCAATGAATATTCAAGACTGATTTCCTTTAGGATGGACTGGTTGGCAAGGTGTTTAGTTATATGTTAATAGTCACCAGCCTTTAAACAAAGTGCAGTTGTATAATGTGTTTGTGAAAAGAGCAAGGGTTTAGCTCCTGGACCAAGAAGTGCAATTAGAATCCTAACAGGAAACTCTTTGGCCTAAGCCAATAAGCCAGACCTTCAGTGGGCCACTAGTCACTGTTTGAACTCCCCAGGGAAAAGTAATATTGAAAAAAAACATTCTTTGAGTTAGGTGATTTGATTCTATTAACTTTGATTCTAAATATAAATAAAGAAGATCCAGGTTTTTCTGAGTTGATATCAGAAGCTAAATATCCTATGTCACAACCAAGGACATTTTTAACTACATATGGTATCTATCTTTCCTTGGAAATTAACAATTTGTAAAAATCAAACAAAAAAAGAGAACAACTTCCTTGTTTTGAGTTAAAATTGATTTGCAAATACCTCAATTTTTGCCCATTGGTTACCTTAACAATCTTTTTTTGGGGGGTTGGGGGGAGTAGGTTCTTGCACTATGTTGCCCTCAAGTGTCACACTGGTAAAGAATCTGCCTGCCAATGCAGGAGAGGCTTGAGACTCAGCTTCAGAAAAGTTCCTTGTCTGAACTAAAATGGAAAGTATCTGAACTAAATATCTGAAATAGATGCTTAAGTATTTGTAAACAGCCTTGGTCTGCTATGTGATTTATTCTCAGTGATAAATTAACAGACATGATAAAAAACTAAGATGTCTTCGGTCCTAAACTGAAACAGACTTTGTTCATAGTACTCAATCCTTTGGCCACCTCATGCGGAGAGTTGACTCATTGGAAAAGACTCTGATGCTGGGAGGGATTGGGGGCAGGAGGAGAAGGGGATGACAGAGGATGAGATGGCTGGATGGCATCACTGACTCAATGGCCGTGAATCTAAGTGAACTCCGGGAGTTGGTGATGGACAGGGAGGCCTGGCGTGCTGTGATTCATGGGGTCGCAAAGAGTCGGACACGACTGAGTGACTGAACTGAACTGAACTGAATCCTAAGAAATTACATTGTTCCTATTTAAACTTCATCTCCTTCATTTCTACGTTATGTAAATAGACCTTTTAGGACTATTTTGGATCACAATTCTGTTACTAATAAAGGATCTAGAGAAGTGGATGATTATCTAAAGTAAGAAAAATGATTTAATGATGTGTGTGTGTGCTTAGCCCCTCAGTTGTGACCAACTCTGTGACCCCATGGACTGTAGCCTGCCAGGTTCCTCTGTCCTTGGGATTTTCCAGGCAGGAACACTGGACTGGGTTTCCATTTCCTACTCAGGGGATCTTCCCAATCCAGGGATCAAACCAGTATCTACTACACTGGCAGGCAGAATCTTTACCGCTGAGCCACATTTACTACCTGGCCCTTAAGCCAAAGTGTGCTGATGCCTGCTCTATATCATAAATTCTACAAGAAAATAATCTTCTAAATAAATACTGATGACAATCTGTGAAACATGGATCAGTATTAACTTTTAAAAAGAGGACAATTTACAAAAGTAAAGAAAACAGATAAGTTCGTAAGTCCCTAAAAGCCAAAGACTGGACAGAGAAAGACTCCGCAAAAAAAGCACATAAAATTCATCAAAAATGATAAAAGAAACATAAAGTGTAAAAAAAGACTTCATTTCTTAAAATATTTTTGAATGCTTTGCTTCATTGGTTATCACCCTGAACCCAGATAGGTTTCAAGTTTCTTGAGGAAAAAGTGAAATATNTTGAGGAAAAAGTAAAATATTCTATTTTTTTTTTTTTTTTTTTTTTTACTGATTTTTTTAATTGGAGTATAATTGCTTTACAATGTTGTATTAGTTTCTGTCATACAATGAAGTGAATCAACTATATGTATTCATATAGGCCTTAGTTTAAATTCTATATGGTCTTCATTCTCTGAGCCTTCAATAAAACGCCACTCAAACATTTGACAAAACAAGCTGGATTTCAGAGACTCTTCTGGGCCAGAGGCAACCTGCCACTCACACCCAATGCAGCCCACTGGGTAAGCTGAGGGGACAAGACAGAGGCCCTGATAAATCCAAGTCATGAGGCAGGTCATGGCGGAATGCACTGGCAATTCCTAGTGTATTCCAGGAATTGGAATAATCAGAGGAAGCCTGCAAACCTGACCCTGTGGGCTTATTTTGACTAGGGCCACTGGAAATATTCCTTCTTGTCTATTGCACACTCTCAGAGATGAGCCTGACAAGCCACTTTGTTTCCTATTTGAGTCTGGAGGGTGTGATGATGACCTATTTCTTAACTTTTCTTCTGTTTGACATCAGCAAACCTTCAATGCCTCTACTGGGACTAGAAATCTAAATGTCAGAGGAAGACCAGAAGCAAACAGGCTGATCATGACTTGATAGAAAGATGAAAGGGGGTTATAGTCTACTCGGTAACTGCATAAGCTTTAATAAAGCCAGACTGCAAATATGTACTTAATGAGAGCAATTTTACTTATTCTCCCATTAGTGTAAAAAGGAAAAACAATAACCCTGTGATGGTTAATTTTACTGACATGTGTCGACTTGATTAGGCTGTAGCCAGTTGTTTGGCCAAGCACTAAATGTTCCTGTAAAAGTATTTTTGGGATATGACCTACATCTACAGGTAAGTTTAAAGCAGACTACCTTTCATATGTGTCTCATCCCGACAGCTAACGGCCTTAGGAACAAAGAGTTAGGTTTCTGGAAAAGGAAGGAATTCTGTCTTAAGACTGCAACATAGAAATCCTGCCCGAGATCTGAGCTTTCAAGACTCAAGAGTGTACCCCATCACTTCGTGCCTGAATTTCCATCCTTGCCCTACAGAGTTTGAACTTCTTATCTCCTACAACTGTGTGAGCCAATTCCCTAGAATCAAAATCTTTTACTCTTATTCATATTACATTTACTTTATTTCTTAGATAATCCAAATGCCTCTGGATTCTCTTAAAACTGAGTTATAAAGATAGAGCAAATTGTCCAAAGACAGGAAGAACCTTGCAATAAAGACTTCCATAAGTTATAACAATTATTAAGCATGTACTCTTAGGTGGCTAACTAAGCTAGAAACGGAGATCCAGTACTGACTAGGAAAGTTATTCATTCACTCATTTTATCAACTAATATTTGTCAAGTACTGACTGTATGCCAGATAATATTATAGGCACTGGGGATACTGCAGTGAATGAAACAGACCAAACTATCTGCCCTCATGAGACATGATCACAAGTAACCTTGGAAGCAGTTGAAGGCACTTTTTAAAAAAATTTAATTGCATGCAATTGGAAAGTGTCTCAATATTGTTAAATTGAAATTTACTAGATTCTCTGAAGTGTGATTCTGTACTTGGATTTCACATAAAGGACTATCAGGAAAAGGAAAACTCAAGGATAACTTCTTATGGACTGCTCGCTCTTCTTCCATTTTCAACAAGCAATGCTCCTCTCAGGCACATACACGCCTTGCACATAAGAATACGTGTCTTTGGGCAGTGCATTTTGTGCTACTTCAGGCAGAAATAATCTATTTCTGCATGTTCCTCATCCATCAAGTCAGAGATGGAAACCAGTCTGTTGTTCCATGTCCAGTTCTAACTCTTGCTTCTTGACCTGCATATAGGTTTCTCAAGAGGTAGGTCAGGTGGTCTGGTATTCCCATCTCTTTCAGAATTTTCCACAGTTTCTTGTGATCCACACAGTCAAAGGCTTTGGCATAGTCAATAAAGCAGAAATAGATGTTTTTCTGGAACTCTCCTGCTTTTTCGATGATCCATCAGATGTTGGCAATTTGATCTCTGGTTCCTCTGCCTTTTCTAAAACCAGCTTGAACATCAGGAAGTTCACGGTTCACATATTGCTGAAGCCTGGCTTAGAGAATTTCGAGCATTACTTTCCTAGCGTGTGAGATGAATGCAATTGTGTGGTAGTTTGAGCATTCTTTGGCATTGCTTTTCTTTGAGATTGGAATGAAACTGACCTTTTCCAGTCCTGCGACCACTGCTGAATTTTCCAAATTTGCTGGCATATTGAGTGCAGCACTTTCACAGCATCATCTTTCAGGATTTAGGGTTGGTTAATTCAGTAGGTCAATTATAACAGTTTCTTTTCGACTTTTGTGCCCTAAATCTCTCTCCCATCAAGTGTGCCCAAGCTTATCAGCTATCTGTAGTGGTTTCGGATATCACACATGGAAAATTTAAAGGCTCCAAAAACAAAGACTACAGCCCTTCCTGTGGCTTCTCCTAAAGAATGAGGAAAACTCTCCCAGAGGTCCTGAAACCATATTCCTTCCTTCATCTTGGCCAGAAAATAACATGTGCCCATTTTTAAGCCAGTCATTGTGAAAGGAATGAAACTACTAGGACTGGCTTAAGCCAATCCTGGATTAGAAGATTGACAATCTAAGACTGTGTAGCCTGTAGACCTCTAATTCCTGGAAAATATGACATCAGAAAACTATCTGAGTATTAGCAAGGAAACGGGGTGATTCGTTGCCTAGAGATGTGACAGTATCTGTAATAGAATATTATGTATTTCTGGAAAATAGATATATATTCTAACTAGGAAGTTCCCTGCAAGATGACTGGCACTCAGAGTTAGCAGCATCAAATAGTGGAATCACCGGGTGGAAGAGGGAGTTAGAAGTAAATACTGAGGTTGGGACCCACTCACAAAGAGTCTGATTTAATAGCACTTAAGCACAGTCTAAGATGTCACAATTTTTAAAAGCCTCCAGGTGATTCTGATATAAACAAAGTTGGAGAAGTACTGTTCTAAAGCAGCATTTTGAAGCTTTAATGTGCACATGTATCACCAAGGAATCTGGCTAATCACCTGAAGATCCTGATTCATTTAGTGGCATTCCTAAACATCTCCTAATGATGCTAATACTGCAGGTCACACTTTAAGATGCAAGACTCTAATCTCATGGCCTCCTGTAGTCTGTGGTCCCATCATAACAACTGTAGTATATGTAATTTGGCTGGTGCATCTGAGATCTCAACTCAACCTGATTTCTTACAAAAAACTAGAGAACTGTTCACCCCAGAGTAGGTATTTCATAACTGTTCACTGAATCAACATTTTTGAATATTACAGGGAGCGTGTCTCTGAGTAGTAGTGTGTGACAGGTAGACCATGCTTGAAAATGGAACTCTGAGGTTCCCAGATGAGAAATTCAAGAATAGCCATGCCATAATGATTGATTCCATTTGACTGCCTGTGGGCCTTGGTGGGGGACAATTGGCTAAGTTCTAGAGACTATGATGTTATGTGGAAAGCCAGCCTAAGTTTTCACACATAGATCTTACCTTCACTTAGGAGACAAGCTGCTAAAAGTGATTAGGTGAGAAGTAGCAGTTAAAGCCACGTCTGGATGCAGACAGCTGCCTCTTTTCCCTCTGGCAATTTGCAGAATATAACTTTTTTTAATTTTAATTTTTATATTTGAAGTTATGCGCTAGCCTGAATGAGACCCAAGAGGGACAATGAAAATTATTTTATATTAGGATGACCATGATCGTCCTTGAGTAGCTCAAAAGAGCAAGGCATGGCTCTAAAGCATAAAGAGTCTGCTCCTTTTTTCACAAAATTGTAATAGTCCACTGCACAGGTAAGCCAAGGAGAATACAGCCATTAGAGACACCTGTGAGTGGCAGGGAATTATTCTCCCACATTACACGTGATAGTCACCCAGAAACTGGATCCCTGCTGCTTGCCTTTGCCCCGCTCACAGCAATGTAACACAGGACAGAATATCCAAATACTTCACTCTTACAGGAGTGTCAGGTGTGAGCTGCTGTCCTAACATGTAATTTTGCAACCAGCGGGATAGGCTGTTTCTGAACTGCTTCTAGCTGACATAAGCAAATCTTGACGCAAGCTGTGTGGAGAAATGCATGAATTCTCAAATGTACACATGTCTCCAGTTCCACAGTTGTCCTTCCAAGTTGTATTTATCTTGACCACCAGGAACAGTGCTATTGTCATCTTTTAATTTTTCAATTGAAAAGAAGCCTCATTTTCAAATCCCTGGGCTTAAAGAAGCTGAAATACTGAGCAAAAGTGAAATGACAATTAAACTGCAAAAGTATATTTACTTTTTTTTTTTCATTTCACATGTGATATTATACATGTTTCAATGCCATTCTTCCATATCATCCCACCCTCGCCCTTTCCCACAGAGTCCAAAAGACTGTTCTATACATCTGTGTCTCTTTTGCTGTCTCACATACAGGGTTATCATTACCGTCTTTCTAAATTCCATATATATGCATTAGTATACTATATTGGTGTTTTTCTTTCTGGCTTACTTCACTCTGTATAGTAGGCTCCAGTTTCATCCACCTCATTAGAACTGATTCAAATGTATTCTTTTTAATGGCTGAGTAATACTCCATTGTATATATGTACCATAGCTTTCTTATCCATTCATCTGTTAATGGACATCTGTTGCTTCCATGTCCTGACTATTATAAACAGTGCTGCGATGAACACTGATGAACATTGGGGAACATGTGTCTCTTTCAATTCTGGTTTCCTCAGTGTGTATGCCCAGCAGTGGGATTGCTGGGTCATGAGGCAGTTCTATTTCCAGTTTTTTATGGAATCTCCACACTGTTCTCCATAGTGGCTGAACTAGTTTGCATTCCCACCAACAGTGTAAGAGGGTTCCCTTTTCTCCACACTCTCTCCAGTATTTATTGCTTGTAGACTTTTGGATAGTAGCCATTCTGACTGGCGTGAAATGGTACCTCATTGTGGTTTTGATTTGCATTTCTCTGATAATGAGTGATGTTGAGAGTCTTTTCATGTGTTTGTTAGCCATCTGTATGTCTTCTTTGGAGAAATGTCTATTTAGTTCTTTGGCCCATTTTTTGATTGGGTCATTCATTTTTCTGGAATTGAGCTGCATGTGTTGCTTGTATATTTTTGAGATTAATTTTTTATCAGTTGCTTCATTTGCTATTATTTTCTCCCATTCTGAAGGCTGTCTTTCCACCTTGCTTATAGTTTCCTTTGTTGTGCAGAAGCTTTTAATTTCAATGTCCCATTTGTTTATTTTTGCTTTTATTTCCAGTATTCTGGGAGGTGGGTCATAGAGGATCCTGCTGTGATTTATGTCAGGGAGTGTTTTGCCTATGTTCTCCTCTAGGAGTTTTATAGTTTCTGGTCTTACATTTAGATCTTTAATCCATTTTGAGTTTATTTTTGTGTATGGTGTTAGAAAGTATTCTAGTTTCATTCTTTTACAAGTGGTTGACCAGCTTTCCCAGCACCACTTGTTAAAGAGATTGCCTTTTCTCCATTGTATATTCTTGCCTCCTTTGTCGAAGATAAGGTGTCCATAGGTGTGTGGACACCTTAAAAGTATATTTACTTTTAATAGCTAGATCATCCTTTCCCAGAGGTAACTGGATGAGTTCATCAGCTTGCCTCTGGCCAAAGTGATAAATCCTTTCTTCTCTGCACAACCAACTGGCTCTCTCAGTTCTAGCCCTGCTTTAGTCCTTTCATTGTCTCTCTCTAAAATGCAGTTCATTTTTGCATACCCATGCTTGCAGGTTCTAGAACCCATGTGATGGAGGGCTTGGAGACACTTCAGCTGGGGCCACTCTTTCTGGATTTGATTCTGAGTTTTGAACCATACTAGCCATGTTACTACCACCTTTTGTGATTCAATTTTCCCACAGTTAAAATCTAGCTAATAATTTGTACTAGGCTGTTTGAATATTAAATTATTTAATGCATGTAAATTTTTCTGAAGAATGCCTCACAGAAAATGGTATTACACGTAATTTTTTATCACAGTGGTGGGATTTGGTGGCTTATTTTTTCTCTTAATACGTATTTTTGCTCTCTCCAATTTATAACAAAAGAATATTTTTATAATATAAAAATTAAATGTATACATTTATTATATGGGCTTCCCTCGTGGCTCAGTTGGTAAAAGGTCTGCCTGCAATGCCAGAGACCCCGGTTCATTTCCTGGGTCAGGCAGATCCCCTGGAGAAGGGCTAGGCCACACAGTCCTGTATTCTTGGGTTTCCCTTGTGGCTCAGCTGGTAAAGAATCCGCCCATAATCCAGGAGACCCAGGGTTGGGAAGATTCTGGTGCAGAAGGGAAAGGCTACCCACACCAGTATTCTGGCCTGGAGAATTCCATGAACTGTATGGTCCATGGGGTTGCAAGAGTCAGACACAACTGAGCGAACTTCACTCACTCAAATTTATTATATATTGANACACACACACACACACGTTGGTTAGCTATTGCTGCCTAACACACTATCCCAAAATCAGTAATTTAAAAGCCATTTATTACCACAGCTCATGGATATGCTGGTTGAATGATCTTAGCCAGCCTCACTCACGCATCTGAGGGTTGGCTGAGGGTTCTGTTTCAGCATTGGCTTGGTTGTGGGGCAGGTCTGCTCTGCACATCTCTCATCTCCTCAGGACCAGTGGACAGCCCAGGCAGTCCTCCTCGTGGCAGTGGCAGAAGCACAAGAGAGCAAATAGAAACATGCAAGACTTTTTGGTGCCTAGACTCAGAAGGAATAAATGTCTGTCCCACTGCTACTGAACCAAGGAGGCCACATGGCCAAAATCAGAATCAAGAGCCAGTTTTTTATGTGAGAGAATCTGTAAAGATACAGAGAAAAATGATGGATTGTATACTTGGAAGACAGGAAAACTGAGATGGAGACCACTATCTTTCTGAGCCTTTCAAAGCACCAGTTGGAGTTTACTATTACCCTGTTACCATGACTGGAATCGTGACACTTGGAGGCACATGCTCCTAGCTTCAAACTGCACACAGTTACTTGATAACTATGCCACTATGGCAAGTCCCTTCACCTCCCTGAATCTCAGGTTTCTGTTTATAACATGGAGATAAAAATGGTGCTAGCCTCATTATATTTTAAATAATGAAATGAGGCAATCCCTGTAAAGTTCTTAGAAAGTGCTTAAGGGATAAGGGATAAGGACTGTGAGGACACAGTAAGTGCTCAATATTTGTTGACAGCCTTGGCGTGGTTTAAAATCTACATCTTCAGTAAAGCTGTCATAAGCTTCCCAAACAGAACTAATGTTTTCCTCTGAAGGTCTTTACTGCAATAACCACTTTTACTGGTCATCTGATGCACATCATATACAGAGTGGCTTTGTGTTTATTTAGGTACCTCTCTCACTGGCCTGGAGAAGGCAGTGGCAACCCACTCCAGTACTCTTGCCTGGAAAATCCCTTGGGCGGAGGAGCCTGGAAGGCTGCAGTCCATGGCGACGCTGAGTCGGACATGACTGAGCGACTTCCCTTTCACTTTTCACTTTCATGCATTGGAGAAGGAAATGGCAACCCACTCCAGCGTTCTTGCCTGGAGAATCCCAGGGATGGGGGAGCCTGGTGGGCTGCCATCTTTGGGGTCACACAGAGTCGGACATGACTGAAGTGACTTAGCAGCAGTAGCAGCTCACTGGCCTGTGGCCTACCTAGGTGGCACAGTGGTAAAGAATCCACCTGCTAATGCAGGTGACACTAGAGACTCAGGTTTGATCCCTGGGCCAGGAAGATCCCCTGGAGAAGGGAGGGGCAACCCACTCCAGTATTCATGCCTGGGGAATTCCTTGGACAGGGAGCCTGGTGAGCCACAGTCCATGAGGCCACAAGTAGGACATGACTGAGCATGCACAAACTACTACTGCTGCTACTCACTAGCCTGAACATTTCTGGATGGGCAGAGACCATGCTTTACGTACCTTTGGAATCCATAGCACTTTGTATGTCTTACCACAGTTGTAATACCATGAATAGTTTTCTTTGGCAGTGCTTTTATAGCCAATAAAGTGTTTTCTGATTTGATTCTCTCAATGTGAGACACCAGGGGCAGACTTTAATCCTCATTTTATAGATGAGAAAATTGAGGCTCAAAGACTTTTTAACACTTGCCCCAAATCACATGATGTGTGATATAAACTTCATTCAGTTTTATAATCTGTGACTTTTACCCTGTTAACTTTCACTGTATATATATAATATGGATTTATTGATGGAAAAAATTGAAGTTCAACAACACTGTAAAAACAATTTTTAATAGCCAACACTAAAGAGCACCACAAAATCCAAGATATGAATTATTTTGGATAGTAATTTTTCCAGCAATATGTTCAGAAAAAAAATTGAGAAAAGCAATGATGTTAGGTTTTATTTTGGTTTTGTCCTGCTTTTTTTTCTGCCTTATGCAAAATCACATAATTTATTTGAATTTATATAAGAGATAAAGTGATGGTTAGGTTACTAAATGCCATGGTTTTTGCTTAATTCAAGATAGAAAAGCAAGACAAAATTTTTTAAAATTTTCTTTAAATTGCAGGTATCATTTTTAAAGTGTACAATCATCCAGCTGAAGGGAGGCAGGTTGCAGGGGAGAGCAAGCTTAAACCTGACATCTGAAAGATTGGAACCTCATGAACAGTCATTCCTTCTCACACTTAATCTTATGAGTTGAAAGGCTTTACTCTCTGGAAAGAGAATAACAACCTTTCTTTGGTCTCTCTTCCTATCTCCCTCTAGAAATTGTTTTCATTTCTATTATAAATCTGTTGACTATTGAATCATGGCCAGGCATACGTGTGGAGAAGGCAATGGCACCCCACTCCAATACTCTTGCCTGGAAGTCTGCAGTCCATGGGGTGGCTGAGGGTTGGACACAACTGAGCGACTTCACTTTCACTTTTCACTTTCATGCACTGGAGAAGGAAATGGCAACTCACTCCAGTGTTCTTGCCTGGAGAATCCCAGGGATGGGGGAGCCTGGTGGGCTGCCGTCTATGGTGTCGCACAGAGTCAGACACGACTGAAGTGACTTCGCAGCAGCAGGAATATGTGTGGTGTATATATATATATATATATATATACACACACACACATATTCACTTGTATGTTCAGCGTTTCAGAAAAATTCCTCTGAAATAAACACCTATTTTCTCAAAGATACTTCAACTTACATTTGGGGACATTGTTGAAGCCTCAGTTCAGTTCAGTTCAGTTGCTCAGTTGTGTCCGACTCTTTGCGACCCCATGAATCGCAGCACGCCAGGTCTCCCTGTCCATCACCATCTCCCGGAGTTCACTCAGGCTCATGTCCATCGAGTTGGTTATGCCATCCAGCCATCTCATCNAATAAAGCAGAAATAGATGTTTTTCTGGAACTCTCTTGCTTTTTCCATGATCCAGCGGATGTTGGCAATTTGATCTCTGATTCCCCTGCCTTTTCTAAAACCAGCTTGAACATCAGGAAGTTCACGGTTCACACATTGCTGAAGCCTGGCTTGGAGAATTTTGAGCATTACTTTACTAGCATGTGAGATGAGTGCAATTGTGCGGTAGTTTGAACATTCCTTGGCATTGCCTTTCTTTGAGATTGAAATGAAAACTGACCTTTTCCAGTCCTGTGGCCACTGCTGAGTTTTCCAAATTTGCTGGCATATTGAGTGCAGTACTTTCACAGCATCATCTTTCAGAATTTGAAATAGCTCTACTGGAGTTCCATCACCTCCACTAGCTTTGTTCATAGTGATACTTTCTAAGGCCCACTTGACTTCACATTCCAGGATGTCTGGCTCTAGATGAGTGATCAAGAAGGCTAAATCTTAATATCTAAAACCACTTAAAAGATGATGTGATTTGTAAAATCTTTACTGTAAGGAAGGATCAAAATTGGTGAAAAATAAAATATTCTGCATATATATATTTTTGTATTGAAGGTCCTGTTCACTGGAGTAATGGCTACACAGGTTAAGTGAATTTGCAAATCAAATATTTATCTTCTCCCCACATACTACAAAAGGCTTATAAAAATGTATATTTAATCCCAGAATCCCAGAGAGAATCAGAGAATGAAAGCAGGAGAGAGAGAAAGAGAAAAAGAATTTTACCCTGTATAGTCAATATTCTAATTTATAGAATAATACTTCCTTTCAGAATATGATTCACTCTCTGACACCAAAGCAATGGACTGGTTCTTTTTTTCAAGAAAAGTTCTACTCTGTTGGACTGGTGTAGTACCACAGAAAATTAATGAAAAACATATTTAAATGTTAAAAACCAAAACCTATAATCTCAATCTAAGTCACTTGCTCAATGCTGAGAATGATCTTGGCTCACAAGCAGTTTTCTTCCTGCCAAGTTACTTGGTCCTTTACTCTACACCAGTGACTGCCAGCCCCTCAGCCACAAACTCCTAGTGGCTTGTCGAGTTACAGCAAGTAGATTGTGAATATTCTCACCTACCAAGTAAGATCTATAAGAAAAATAAGTCATATATTCTGCTTATGTGTCTAATTTTTATTGTTTTAAACTCTTTTAAAATGAATGATTATAATCAAAAGATATCTATGAAACAACTTGATATTAAAAAATTAGCCTGGGACATTGGAGTCCAAAAATTTGGATGATGACTACCATAGGCACCCCTGGCTGCTGCTCTAACCAACTTCTGATCTATGGAAAATGGGGTTAGCATAATGGCCTTATTGTTAAATCATTTGTGTTCTACTTTTCACAATAAAATAATTGTACTCATTGCTTATATTTTTCCACTACCTTTTCAAAAAGATTTTTTTTTCCCCTTAAGCAACAGAGCAGTAGGACCTTTCTATGTACCACATTATCCCAGTGGTTTCTTGAAACTTTAATGATGTGGCCTCAGGGATGATGAGATTTCATAATATTCTACATCCATCTTCAAAACCGCTTTTCACTTATAGTTTTCAATAATCAAAACTTGACAATTTTCATATGATACTTGCATTTGTTATAGAACAAAAATATGTATTTCTCCCTTTAAGTTTTTATTGGGCATTCATTGTTTTATAGTACCGCTTATAATTTTTTCAGACTTTTGAAATTTATTGTGCTCTAAGTACCTATAAAGCAGTTTTTTTCCTGACATGTTTGCCAAAAGATTTTATAAAGCTATAATAGAGATAGCATTTTTATCAAAGTAAAAATCAACACTTGTTCAGAATACCACCACAAACTAAGACTTTCTTCTGAAATTCTCTTATACATGACCTGAAACTCATAGATTTTATGTAATTACCTAACAGTAGTAACAATAACAAAATCATGTGATCATCTAAATAAGTACAGAAAAAGTATTTGACATAATTCAACATCTTTTCATTATTAAAAACTCTCAATGTATTGAGTATAGAAGAAACATAACATAATAAAGATAGCTCAGTTGGTAAAGAATCTGCCTGCAATGCAGGAGACCCCTGTTTGACTCCTGGGCTGGGAAGATCCCCTGGAGAAAGGATAGGCTACTCATTCCAGTATTCTTGGGCTTCCCTTGTGGCTCAGCTGGTAAAGAATCTGCCTGCAGTGCTGGAGACCTGGGTTCAATCCCTGGGTTCGGAAGATCCCCTGGAAAAGAGAATGGCTATCCACTCCAGTATTCTGACCTGGAGAACTTCATGGACTATATAGTCCATGGGGTCGCAAAGAGGTGAACACAACTGAGCAACTTTCATTTCTACCAGCTAACATCACACCCACTGGCTTTTACCAGTTGTTGAAAGCTTTTCTTCTAAGATCAGAAAGAAGAGTTCCCATCTTCACTACCTTTATTCAGCATGATACTGGATGCACTAGCCAATAAGAAGTCACATTAAAAAAAAAAGTATCAAAGTCAGGAAAGAGAAGAAAAATTGTTGCTGTTTGCCGGTGATACGATCTTATACACAGAAACTTTAAGACATCATTAAAGAAAGTTAGAACTCATCAATGCATTAAGTAAATAAGCAGGCTATAAAATCAATATAGATAAATCAGTTGCATTTTCACACACTAACAAACTATCTGAAAAAGAAATAAAACAATCCCATTCATAATATGTCCAAAACAATAAAATACTTAAGATAAATTTAACAAAGAAGGTATAAAACCTGTACACCAAACACTGTAAGACATTGAGGAAAGAAACTGACAAATGCATAAATAAATGGAAAAGATATCCATGTTCATGGATTTGAAGAAGTAACATTATTAAAATGTCTGTACTACCCAAAGTGACCTATAGGTTCAAGTGAATCCCTATCACAATGCCAATGACATTATTTCACAGAAATAGAAAAAACAATCCTAAAATTTATATAAAATTACATAAGACCTGGATAGCCAAAGCAAGCTTGAGATAAACAATGGTGGAAATACCACGTTTCCTAATTTCAAGCTATGCAACAAAGCCTCAGTAATTAGAACAGCATTGTTTTGTTGGAAATGACATAAAAACAGATACAGAAGAAGGGAACAGAAGTGAGAACCCAAAGATAAGCTTGTGCTGAAACGGTGAACTAATATTTGACAAGAAAGCCAAGAACATTTAGTGGGGAATGATAGTGCTTTCAATAAATACTGTTGGGTAAACTGGATATCCTTACACAAAACTGAAAATGAATGTCTATCTTACACTGCTTGAAAAAAATTAACTCACAGTAGATTAAGAACAAATGTAAGACTCAAAATCATCAAACTCTTTGAAAAAGACAGGAGAAAAGCTCTTTGACATTGGTTTCACAATTTTTTTTTTATATGATGCCAAAAGTACAAGCAAGATAAGCAAAAATAAACAAAGGAGACGATGTGAAACTAAAAAGCATATACACACAAAAGAACCAACAAAGTAAAAAAGGCAACCTCCAAAACAGAAGAAAATACCTGCAAACTATAAATTCTGACTAAGGGTTAGTATTGAAACATATATGAAATATACATCTCAATCGGAGAAAGCAATGACACCCCACTCGAGTACTCTTGCCTGGAAAATCCCATGGATGGAGGATCCTGGTAGGCTGCAGTCCATGGCGTCGCGAAGAATTGGACACGACTGAGTGACTTCACTTTCACATTTCACTTTCATGTATTGGAGAAGGAAATAGCAACCCAGTGCAGTATTCTTGCCTGGAGAATCCCAGGGCCAGGGGAGCCTGGTGGGCTGCCATCTATGGGGTCGCACAGAGTCAGACACGACTGAAGCAACTTAGCAGCAGCAGCAGCAGCATACATCTCAATAAAAACAGATACACAAAACAACCCGAACAGACAATTTTTCAAAGAAATACAAATGGCCTACAGGTACATGAAAAGATGCTCAACAACACTAATCATCAGAGAAATGCAAATTAACACCACAGTGAGATATCATCTTACACCTGTTACAATGACGATTAGTAGGAAGATAAGAGAGAAAAAAGTACTGGTGAGAGTGTGGAGAAGAACTCCTTGTGCACTGCTGATGGAAATGTAAACTGATGCAGCCACTGTTGAATATAAAACAGGTTTCTCAAAACTAAAATTAGAACTAGGAGATGATCCAGCAGTACCACTTCTGGATAACAGATATAAAAGTGATGAAATAACTGAAAGATAGAGCTGCACCCTTATGTTCACTGCAGCATTATTCACAAAAGTCAAGACATGAAAACAATCTAAGTGTTTGCCAATGAATAAATGGATAAAAAGGATGTGGCAAATGCACACACACACACACACACACACACACGCACACACACACACACTGGAACGTTGTTCAACCATGAGAAGAAAAGAAAATTCTGCCATTAGCAAAAAAAAAAAAAAAAAGCTACGACCAAACTGGACAGCATATTATAAAGCAGAGACATAACTTTGCCAACAAAGGTCTGTCTCCTCAAGGCTATGGTCTTTTCCAGTAGTCATGTATGGGTGCGACAGTTGGAAATCAGTCCTGAATATTCATTTTAAGCTCCAGGAATTGGTGATAGACAGGGAACCCTGGCGTGCTGCAGTCCATGGGGTTCCTAAGGGTTGGACATGACTGAGCGACTGAACTGAACTGAACTGAACTGCTGTTAGCATCAATATGATGGACTGTGAGGGAATTATGCTAAATGAAACAATTTAGATAGAAGGCAAATGTGATCTCAGTTATATGTGAAATCCAAAAACGTGGAAGTCACATAACAGGAGAATGGTAGTTGCCTCATGTAGGGGTAAGAGTAAATGGATGAAGGTAGTCAAAGGGTAGGAACTTCCACTTATAAAATGAGTAAATTTTAGGAATCTAAGGTACATTGTGAGGACAATAATTAACAACATTGTATATTTTATCTAAAAGTCGGTAAGAAAATAGATCTCAAATTTTCTTTGCACACATACACACAAATGGTATTAACTCTGAAGTGGTGGAGGCATTAACTATTCCCATAGTGGAATCATTTCCCACTTGATATGTCTATCAAATCATCACACCATACACATTAAAATTATACAACATAATAAATTATTTTTCAGATAAGCTGTAAGGAAATAAAGTGAGGAGGATTTATTTAAACAAAAGGTATCACACCAGGAAGATCACAATGTAAAGGAGATCTGAATGAACTTGGAAAGCACATGTTTTCATACAGGAAAACTGTTCTGCTTTGTTTCAGGTAAGTGTTTTTTTATAACTTTTGATTCTTCAAGATAGTTCATTAACCCAGTTTTCATATAAAAAGTAAGAAAAACCTTCATTCTGCAGAAATTATATCTATATGATTGAGTCTGCAATTTACCAACTTGTCACTGTTATTTTCGACACTAAATTCTCCAAGACTCTATGGAGGACCAGAAAGCTAGTCAGATAGGGAGCCCATGAAGATCAGTTCACCACAAGAATAAATTCGGAGACTTCAGAAAAAACCCTTAAACTTCCAACTTAGAAGAGGAATAAGTCTATATGCCAGTTATGCTTAGAAATGTTTGTTTAATACTCTAAGCTTTGACATTGTTGAGTTACATAAGACTTTGTTGATTTTTTAAAATTTCTACTATATCTGGGTGGCTTCTTATAATTTTTGATAATCCCTTTATGAATTTTTAGGTTAAGTGCTTTGTAATAAAGAGTTGTATAATATCAGAAGAATAATGTAGAAGTACAAATTAAACCAATGATATCCAAAAGTTGCATGTCAAATATGCCCCTCCCTCCCTACAGACAGTCAAATTATTTTAGCTTATAAAATAAAAGCCACCTTTGTAACAGCTTTTATATATCACAGGTATCATTTAAGGAAGAACTATAGGGTATGTTGACAAAATGTATTTTGAGTCTGTCCAGTATAAAAATTTATGAAAAGCTAAAATGTAAGTTATTCTTTGTCACTGCAGTAAATAAGTATTTTTAAGGTTAATAATTTTCCTTGTTAAATAAGAGTGTTTATGTCATATGAACACTAATGAAATGTCCAATCACCCAGTGACGTATCAGACTACCTATCATCAAATAACTAATCAGACTGTTGCATCCTCCTTAAAATAGTTAATAAAAACACTGAAATTACCTGTTCCACATTTGTTGCAAAAAACCTCTTGGTGTACAACAGAATACTGTTTATATAATGGATTCTTCTATGTAAAATGAGTACTTTGCTCAACATTAAAGCAGNAATTTACAAATGCAGCAAAGGAAAAAAGCATTTTTCAGAGAAGACAGCTTTGTTAATATATCTATTACTACTACTAATCTCAATAGTAATAATATTCATAATAAAAGAAGTTAACTTTTATTGAGTGTTATGGAACTGTTCAAAATGCTATACATATATTAAGAGATCTTTGTGACTTTTTTTTAATTACTAGACTTTATTGTTTAGAACAGTTATAGATTTACAGAAAAATTGAGCATATATTACAGAGTTCCCAAATATCCACTTCACACACTTATGTAGTTTCCTCTGCTATGTCAGACCTATAGCAGCATGATAAATTTGTTATAATAAGGAAGCTACTTGGATACATTATTATTAACTAAAGGTTACAGTTTATGCTAAGGTTTGTTCTTTGTGTTGTACAGTTTTACGGATTTTGACAAATTCATAATGTCATGTAGGTATCATTATAGAATTGTACTGAATTATTTCACTGCCTTAAAAATTCCCAGTGTTTCCCACATTCTTCATCTCTCCCTAGACTCCTGGCAACCAATGATCCTTGCACTGTCTCCATAATTTTACTTTTTCCAGGTGTTATATTGTTGCAATCATTTAGTTTATAGCCTTTTCAGACTGGCTTCTTTTGCTTAAAAATATGCATTTAAGCTTCCTTAATGTCTTTTTCTCATGTCAAGAGTCTTCTCCAACACCACAGTTCAAAAGCATCAATTCTTCAGCACTCAGCTTTCTTCACAGTCCAACTCTCACATCCATACATGACCACTGGAAAAACCATAGCCTTGACTAGATGGATCTTTGTTGGCAAAGTAATGTCTGCTTTTGAATATACTATCTAGGTTGGTCATAACTTTCCTTCCAAGGAGTAGGCATCTTTTAATTTCATGGCTGCAATCACCATCTGCAGTGATTTTGGAGCCCAGAAAAATAAAGTCACCCACTGTTTCCACCGTTTCCCCATGTATTTGCCATGAAGTGATGGGACCAGATGCCATGATCTTCATTTTCTGAATGTTGAGCTTTAAGCCAACTTTTTCACTCTCCTCTTTTACTTTCATCAAGAGGCTTTTTAGTTCCTCTTCACTTTCTACCATAAGGGTGGTGTCATCTGCATATCTGAGGTTATTGATATCTCCCGGCAATCTTGATTCCAGCTTGAGTCCCTTGGACTGCAAGGAGGTCCAACCAGTCCATCCTAAAGGAGATCAGTCCTGGGTGTTCATTGGAAGGACTGATGCTAAAGCTGAAACTCCAATACTTTGGCCACCTCATGCGAAGAGTTGACTCACTGGAAAAGACTCTGATGCTGGGAGGGATTAGGGGCAGGAGAAGGGGACGACAGAGGATGAGATGGCTGGATGGCATCACCAACTCGACAAACATGGGTTTGGATGGACTCCAGGAGTTGGTGATGGACAGGGAGGCCTGGCATGCTGGGATTCATAGGGTTGCAGAGTTGGACACGACTGAGTGACTGAACTGATCTGAACTGAATGTCTTTTTGTCACTTGATGTCTTGTTTCCTTTTTATCTAGATATATATTTTACAGATATACCACAATTTCTTTATACAAATTGGTTAGTCCCAGTTCTTGGCAATTATAAATAAAACTGCTATAAACATTTATGTTCAGTTTTTTGTATGGGTATGAAATTTTATCTCAGTTTGGTCAGTACTAGAATATGATTACTGGATTTTATGAGAAAACTATGTTTATCTCTATAAGAAACTATCCAGCTGTCTTCCAAAGAGGCTGTATATTTTACCTTTTGACCAGCAATGAATACAAGTTCTAGCTGTTCTGCATTCCTGCCATCATTTGGTAAAGTCAGGTTAATTATTTTGTTTTTGCTTTGTTTAGTCATTCTAACAGGTGGATAGTGATAGCCATCATTTGTTGCCATTTTAATTTGCAATTCTCTAGTAAGAGAATTTTGAGTTGATTAGAATAAGCTCATATGAATTGAACTTGTTTTTCTATAACATCTGAATATCTTCTTTAGTGATGTATCTTTACAGATCTTCTGCTCATTTTTAAATTGGGTTGTTTGTTTTCTTATTGTTGGGTTTTAAATGTTATTTACATACATTGAGTATAAGTACTTTACATATATTTATATATACACATGTGTATACATGTATCAGATATATACAGATAGAGGATAAGTCCTCTCTATATATATGGAACTGTGTTTCACATTTCTATCATGGTTAGTAACTCAT
>SJYQ01000126.1:748949-790510 GCA_006410935.1 Redunca redunca | reverse complement strand
GTATTTGGGTATATATTTAAATAATTTCAAAGGAAATTTCTTCTCCCAAAGTTTTCTTATTAGTTCTGTTACCCTATCACCATTTCCTTTCTCCAGAAACAATTCCTTTCTACCTCTTCCTGTATCTCCTCTACATATATGCAAACATATGTATGCACATGTCTGCATGCATCTGTTTGTATTAGTGTCACTCCTGCCTACTATATTTTTCATTCCACATGGTTACAGCCAAATTGATTTACTCAACTTTGTATCCTTTATATGCCTGTATAAAGATGTTCTCCATAAATAGCAACCATGTGTACAATGTGTGCTCATAAAACTCTTCTTAATAGATATCTCAGGTAAGATAAGAAGAATAAGTAATAATTAACTAAATGGGGATAGGGTAGAAGAGGTTATTGGTAAGGAAACATTAGATAATACACAAAGGCTGCATGTAAGTAGGTATTTTGAGAATGGGGAACATGGGTTGGATTAAATTCAATGGAGTCTTAAGGGAGAAACTGAGAGTAGCAGAAGGCATATCCTGAATGACTCAATGAAATAGAAATGAAATTACACTAACATTCATTTTAAATGGTCCTAATTAGTTATTCATTCATAATGATGCTTGTTGTATGGCATGGTAGACATAATAAAATTCCAAATGAAAGTGGGAAACAAGAGGGAAATTAGATCAGTGAGAGTTCTTTAAGTTAAAAAAAATAAAAATATATCCTCCTGCTAAAAGCACACTAACATTTACAAATCCAATATTCTCAGTGATGTTGGAAGGCAAAGATGACACCATACAATTACCTGTGAACCATGTCAATGCAGTTGACATGAAGAAATGAGATAGAATTAATTTGCTTATTCATGGAAATTAACTGGAATAAAATGGTAAAAATTATGTATCCAGGGCCAATTCAAAATTTATTTCACATGAAAACTTAAAGGCAAAGAGAAAAGACTAATAAAGTTTATTTCCATTTCTTTTTACTTCTGATTGAGAAAAGAGACATTCAGGATCAAGATCAGAATTGCCAGTGTCAGCCACCTAGCTGGTGGCATTGTTTTAACAGTGTTAACAGATTATAATCTTGGTGAATGGTGTTTCACATTCACTTTCTAAATCTTAACAAGGCCTCATTTTCCCAGCATTCTTAAAATCCATCCATCTCTTTGTTGCCACTATCAATACTCCCCCTTCCACTGTACTTTGAGGTATAATTGGGACAAATATCATGGTCTCCTAACTGCTCTAAACTCTCTAATTTCCACTGACCTTTCTAAGATGGAAATCTAATCATCTCAGTTTCTGCCTTAAAATCCTTCAATGGCTCTTTCCATTGCCATTAGAATATAGTTCATATGCTCTGGCTTGCCTTTAAAATCCTTTTTGAATGAGTTTGAGAGTGTTTCTTCCAACCATTATTGAGAATGGTATGGAGATTTCTTAAAAAAAAAAAAAAAAATAGAGAGAGAGAGAGAGAGCTGTCTCATGGTCTAGCAATCCCACTCCCGACATACATCCAGAGAAAATCGTAATTCCAAAAGATACCTTCACCCCAATGTTCACTGCAGCATTATTTACAATAGCAAACACATAGAAGCAACTTAAATGTCCATCAACAAAGGAGTGGATAAAGAAGATGTGGTACATATATACAATGGAACCTCAGCTCAGCCACAAAAAAAGAAGGAAATGATGCCATTTATAGCAACATGGATGGACCTAGAGATTATCATACTGAGGAAAATAAGTCAGACAAAGATAATTATCATATAACATCACTTACATGTGGAATCTAAAAAGATAATACAAATGAACCTTACTTAGAAAACAGAAACAGACTCACAGACTTAGAAAATATATACAGTTACTAAAGGGGAAAGCTTGGGGGAGGGACAAATAAGGAGGTGGGAAATAACATATCTACACTACCCTGTATAAAGTAGTTAAAGCTATGGTTTCTCCAGTCCAGTAGTTACATACAGATGTGAGAGTTGGACCATAAAGAAGGCTGAACGCCAAGGAATTGATGCCTTTGAGCTGTGGTGTTGGAGAAGACTCTCCAGAGTCCCTTGGACAGCAAGATCAAACCAGTCACTCCTAAAGGAATTCAATCCCGAATGTTGATTAGAAGCAATGATGTTGAACCTGAAACTTCAATAGTTTGGTCACCTGATGTGAAGAGCTGACTCATTAGAACAGACCCTGATGCTGGGAAAGGTTGAAAGCAGGATGAGAAGGGGACGACAGAGGACAAGATGCTTGGATGGCATCACTGACTCAATGGATGTGTTAAGTAGTTATAATAGGAAAAAGGAGTCCCGAATGGCGGTGGCTAAAAGACAAGGAAGGGAGAAGCCCGTGAAAATAGAACAAAGGAAGATCCGAGGACCAGAGTGAAGACCTCAGGTAGAACAAACAGCACTCCTGGCTAGCCCAATTTACATAGGGCAAGCCCAGGGGGAGGAGAAAAAAGCATATAAAAACAGGAGCCAACGGACCAGAGGTCTCTTTCTCACTCTCTGACTTTCTCTCTCTCTCTCTTTTTGCTTCGTGCCCTCATGCCTGAGGATGTATTTTCCTTTATTTTCTAAATAAAACTGAGCTGTAACATGGAATTGTAACACTGGTCTGTCTGAGATCTGTGACATGGTCTGTCCAAGAGCTGTAACGCTGGTTTGTCGTCTCAAATTTTTGTTGTGATGAGACAGAACCAAGGAAATTACACATTCCCTCAACATCTATGGTGCTGTGACTCTGATTTAATCTGGCTGAAACAACCTGGGCACAGCACCTACAAGTATAGCAGGAGCCCAACTCGGCGAAAGCTACTGCGGTGGGAGCTGAACATGAAGAAAACCCAGTGCAGGGGAAGTGACAAGAAGCCCACTGTGCTGGAAACTGGGACAGGAAAAAACAAACTAGCAGAAAGCTCACGGGGCTCAGTCTCAGATTTCAGAAGACTTCCAGTTAAGGTAGGAGGTCCTCACTCCTATGGCTGGAGGGGCATATACCTAACAAAATCTTAATTCCTTTACAATCTCTCATTTCTTGTTTCCTTGAACCCGCCATGAACAGGCGAGTGGTAGCGGGTGCAACTGAGGGACTCTGGAGAGGCTACTCCTCAGTGTGTCCTGAAGGGTCAACTACCCTCTGTGCTCTTAGCTGTTACCCAAGCTGGTGGGTCGTTCTGTCGTTAATCTTCTTTGAGCCAAGGATTAAGCCAATCAAAACTGTGAGCACAGGTCAGGTATTTAGCAGATTTTCCAGCAGGTTATGAAGGTGATTCCTTGGCACGTTTTTTTCCACTGCTTTTTCCTCCCGTCCTTCAGCTCCTCCCTCCTGGGACTTGAGCCTGGCCAAAACCCATAATGCCTGGCTTCAAGACCTAATGAAGCTCAGGCTCTGATGTCTCATTGCAAAAATTCAGTTAGAGACACAGTGATAGGTAAGAGGTGGATTTGTTAGGATTTAGAGAGAAGCACACTCTGTAGGGTGTGGGCCATTGCAGAGGCTAAGTGCCTGGGCCATGGAATATGGTGTGGCTAGTTTTTGTGAGCTGGGTAAATTCATATGCTGATGAGTGGGAGGATCATCCCAACCATTGGGGAACCACCTACTCCTCTGTCTTTTGACAGTGCTTTGGAACTGTCCTGCCACTAGGGTGTGTCATTTGGCTTGCAGACTGGGGATCAAGGTTTAGTTGAATTTGACTTGTCATCTTGGACCCATTTGATTTTAATTGGTTTATGTTATGCCCTTGTGCTATGTCATTCTTTCAAAAGTTGTGCCCTGCCCCCTTTCCTCCTGTTTCATGTGGAGGCCCATCCTGGCCTATACAATCTTCTGGCGGGATAACCAGAAAATAGCTGGCCCTTTGGAGGGAAATACTGTATAATATCCAATCCCTCTAGATATCAGGCCATCTGTTGGCATCCCTTCAAAGGCAACTGGGCTTCCAGGGATAATGCTTGCCACTTTGGGAGCTAGCCCTGAAGGCCATTTGGGCCCAAACTCTTACCACCCTTCTCCGAAAGTTACAAACATTCCCCTGGAGCAAATCTCCACTCCACTTTTATGGAACATCGGGTCTGTTGCCTCTTACCAATTTGTTCTTAAGCCAATTACTAATTCCTACAACCAGGACCCTGCCCCACTGTAGGCAACATTGCCTCATCCTGCCTATTATTAAAAATACTCTTAATGTCCCTAACAGGGCCAGATAACGCACTTCTTTGTCATTACTTCTGTTATTACGTAAACTGGGTCTATGACAATGAAATGTTTACCACTGGAAACACCCTAAACTGCTTTTATAGAGGATTAGGGGAAGAAATCAGTGACTTACAATCCCTTAGAACAGTAAGAGAATAAGGCCTATGACTGTTTCACCAGGTTCCCAGGCTCAGGGCACAGGCTTGGATTGTTTTACATCATGATATCTATTCCCATCTGCATTGAACAAACTGGCAATGAGTTAAAATTACAACCCCTTAATCCTACCCAGCACTGGTCACGCTGGAGACCTTGGGGATGCCCAACTCTAGTCCGGGGGTCCCAGGAGGTCATCACGCCTTGACCTGCCCAGGGACCCAATTCTTGGGAGCCTGACCTGCCTCAACCTGCCCAGGGATTCAATCCAGGAGGCTATCACATCTCAGCTTGCCTGGGGATCTGGACCCTGATCCAGGGATGCCTGGCTCTCAGGTTGCAACCATACTAGGTAGGATAAGCTTCAGAAATACTCATCCCTAAGGACGTCCACCCATGGAAATAGAAGGAAGGCTTGTGGGACTGTCCCCAGTCTCAGCAATAACTCAAGAGCCCAATGATAACCCCATTGCCTTTCTGGAAAGGCTAGAAGAGGCCCTCCAAAAGTTTACCAATCTGGACTTAGACTCTTATGAGGGACAGGTGATTTTAAAGTACAAATTCCTGTCCCAATTTGCATCAGACACCAGGATAAAGTTACAGTAGCTATAGCAGCAGGACCCTGCTGCCTCTTTAGATGAGATGGTCCAGATAGCCACCAATACCTTTTATAACAGAGAACAGGAGATGGGGGCCAAGGCCCAGGAGAGGGAGAAAAGGAAAGAGATAAGGTATGCCCACCCTCCAGGGAAGCCCTATGGCAAACCCCAAGTGCTTGAAGGACAAGGCACGAGGCAAATGCCTAATGTATAGACAGGCGGGGCATTGGGCCAAAGTGTCCAAACCATGATGTCTCAACCGCGATGGCTTGCTATAAATGCCATCAACTGGGACACTGGGTGGCACTCTGCCCTTGGGACCCAAGAGCCTCAAGGTCAAGTGCCAAGCCTTCCCTCATAGTGATTCAACAGGACTGAAGTGGCCTGCTCCAGCCAGCCCACCTGTCAGAGATAACCATCATGGGGCTGGAGCCAAGAGTGCAACTGGGTGTGGCAGGTAGGTCTGAGAATTTCTTGGTTGACACGGGGGCTACCTACTCTGTCCTGACCTCCTACTCTGGAGCCTTCTTCTCCCAAATTTGTACCATTTTGGGTGCTACAGGAAAAACAATTACGAAAGATCCACCCGAGCACTTCTTTGTTGCTGAGATGGACAAATATTTCCCCACCAGTTTCTAGTGGTCCCTGACTGTCCTCCTCCCTTATTGGGAAGAAATTTCCCTGTCTTTGAAACCTTTCAGCTATTGCAGTCCTGATAGAAGATGCTTTAAAACTCTCTTTTGGGAGCAAACTATTTTTACCAGCCACCAAGTGAAACAACTCCTAAATGGGAGAGGCCATTTATGGATGTCTGATCGGTGATTACAACCATGAAATTAAAAGACGCTTACTCCTTGGAAGGAAAGTTATGACCAACTTAGATACCATATTCAAAAGCAGAGACATTACTTTGCCAACAAAGGTTCACCTAGTCAAGGTTATGGTTTTTCCAGCGGTCATGTATGGATGTGAGAGTTGGACTATAAAGGAAGCTGAGCCCTGAAGAACTGATGTTTTTGAACTGTGGTGTTGGAGAAGACTCTTGAGAATCCCTTGGACTGAAAGGAGATCCAACCAGTCCATCCTAAAGGAGATTAGTCCTGAGTGTTCATTGGAAGGACTGATGTTGAAGCTGAAACTCCAATACTTTGGCCACCTGATGCAAAAAGCTGACTCATTGGAAAAGACCCTGATACTGGGAAAGATTGAGGGCAGGAGGAGAAGGGGACGACAGAGGATGAGATGGTTGGATGGCATCACCGACTCGATGGACATGGGTTTGGGTGGACTCTGGGAGCTGGTGATGGACAGGGAGGCCTGGAGTGCAGTGGTTCATGAGATCCTAAAGAGTCAGACACGACTGAGTGACTGAACTGAACTGAACTGATCAAAGAATCCTCAGATATCGAGTAGTGCTGATGGAAAATCCAGGCCTCACTGTATCCCCTTGTGAAGTTCTTAACCCAGTCACCCTGCTGCCTACCCCCAAGGGCTCTCTCCCCTTTCACTCTTGCCTAGAAACTTTGGACCACTGGACAAAACCACGAGAAGGATTGTTGGAAGATCCTCTGATCAATCCTAAGGAAATCTGGTACACTGTTGGAAGCAGCTTTGTCTTGGATGGAAAAAAGAAGAGCTGGATATGCAGTAGTCTCCAATTTTGACCATAAAGAGTAAACCTTTGTCACCAGGTACTTCAGCCCAATTGGCTGAGCTTATAGCCCTGACTTGAGCTTTAGAGCTGGGAAAAGGAAAACGAGTAGCCATTTACACTGACTCCAAGTATGCCTTTCTGGTGCTACATGCACATGCTGCTGTTTGGAAATAAAGTGGTCACTTGACCACTTGAGTGTCCCCAACAAAATATAGTGATCAAATCCTTAGACTCTTGGAGGCAGTCCATCTGCTCGCTGAGGTTTCAGCCTCGCACTGTAAAGGACACCAAAAAGGGAGTACAGAAGTGGGTCGAGGGAACCAAGCAGCTGATCAGGCAACTAAGAGAGCAGCATTACAGAACTATGACCTAACAGGGGTTGCCACCTTAGTTCCACAGACTAATTTGCCAGAAACTCCTTCATATACTGAAGGTGAGATTCTCAAAGCTAAGAGTGAGGTCTTTCAAGAAGATCATATGTGTGATTCCAAAAGGAGGGACTCCTCTTTCTGCCTGGGAACCTCTAATGGAAGTTGGTTAACTCCTTACATGCCACAACTCATTTAGGAGAAAAGGCCCTCCAAAGATTACTAGAAAGGTCCTTCAGAGGAACAGGCCTCCAAACGACTACAAGGCAAGTGCTCTCCTCTTGTCCCACATGCTAATTAAACAACCCCCAAGGAGCTGGAAGACCCCAGCTGGCCCAGCCTGTCCAATAATGTGAGGCCTACCCAGGAGAGGACTGGCAGATGGACTTCACCCAGATGCCAGTTTCTCAAGGGCATAAATACCTATTAGTCATAATAGATACATTCACAGGATGGATTGAAGGCTTTCCCACCTGGACTGAGAAACGTAAGGAGGTGGTAAAAAAAACTGCTCCATGAAATCATTCTAAGATTTGTCCTGCCCAGGTCATTACAAAGTGACAATGGGACATCATTTACTTCTACGGTCAACCAAGGGATCTCTAAAACATTGGGCATTACTTATTATCTCCATTGTGCTTGGAGGCTTCAGTCTTCAGGAAAAGTAGAAAGAGCCACTGCTACTTCTAAGTCACTTCAGTTGTGTCCAACTCTGTGTGACCCCATAGACAGCAGCCCACTAGGCTCCTCTGTCTCTGGGATTCTCCAGGCAAGAATACTGGAGTGGGGTGCCACTGCCTTCTCCAGTGCATGAAAGCGAAAAGTGAAAGTGAAGTCACTTAGTCGTGCCCGACTCTTAGAGACCCCATGGATTGCAGCCTACCAGGCTCCTCCATCCATGGGACTTTCCAGGCAAGAGTACTGGAGTGGGGTGCCATTGCCTTCTCTGTAAAAGAGCCAACCAATTCTTAATATCAGTGATAAGAAAGATAACCCAGGAAACCTCCCTGGAATGGATGGAAGCTTTACTGATAGCTCTCCTCCACACCCATATTGCCCCTAAAGAACAGGTTAGTCTTAGTCCTTATGAGATGCTGTATGGGAGACCTTTAGTTTATGTCAATGATCTCTTCCTAGATCCAGAGGCTCAGACCCTCCAGTCTTATAACATGGCCATTGGGCAATTCCAACAGGATATAAGCTTGTGGGGTGTCTATCAGGACCCAAAAGATTCTAAGGAGTCACCACTATATGCTCCAGGGACTCAAGTCTTAATTAAAGTCTGGAAAGATGGGTCCCCAAAGGCTCAAGTCCAGCCCACATGGAAGGGCCCCTAACCTGTAATACTTTCTACCCCCACAGCAGTCAAGGTATCAGGACATGACTCCTGGATTCACTACTCACAAGTCAAACCATGGAAGAAAACAGAAGATGACACTCAATACACCTGTGAGCCCCTGGGAGATCTCAGATACCTGCTCAGGACTACCAATGAGTGCCATTCTAATGAACACCCCCAAAATCTGGTTTCCAGGGATAAGATTTCTCAGGACAGCTCTAAACAGCCAACATAGCTTGGCAGGGGTTGAACTCCAAAACAAACATGAGATATATCTGATCTCTGAACAAGGAGGAACTTGAGCCATCCTGGCGATGGGAATTTGGAGTTGACTAATGCCCCTACCTCATGCGAAGAGTTGACTCATTGGAAAAGACTTTGATGCTGGGAGTGATTGGGGTCAGGAGGAGAAAGGGACGACAGAGGATGAGATGGCTGGATGGCATCACTGACTTGATGGACGTGAGTCTGAGTGAACTCCGGGAGTTGGTCATGGACAGGGAGGCCTGGTGTGCTGCGATTCACGGGGTCGCAAAGAGTCAGACACGACTGAGCGACTGAACTGAACTGAATGCCCCTACTGGGGTCGCTAAGAGTCGGACACGACTGAGCAACTTCACTTTCACTTTTCACTTTCATGCATTGGAGAAGGAAATGGCAACCCACTCCAGTGTTCTTGCCTGGAGAATCCCAGGGACGGGGGAGCCTGATGGGCTGCCATCTACGGGATCACACAGAGTCAGACACGACTGAAGCGACTTAGCAGCAGCAGCAGCAGCAGCAATGCCCCTACTAGCCCTTGTTATGCCATATTGATGCTGCGTATGATTGTTCCATGTATTACCAATTGTCTAACCTGTTTTGTCTCCGCCCAGGTCAACAAACTACAACATGCAGTGCCAGTTCAACTAGGATTTATAAAACTACAGCCGACCATGGAAAATATCACTCACCCTTAGATGGACACCACTATAAGGACTCTGAGGCCTGAGACTAGTAAGGGAGGGGAGACCCAATGCCCCTTGCCATCCCAGCTCAGCAGTAAGTAGCCAGAAAGACCTTGGTGCCCCTATTCCCAAAGATTTGGGCCTTCCATCTCTTGAGGATGGAATGTCAGGCAGTTAGAATAGGAAAAAGCAGTCCAGAATGGCAGTAGCTATAAGACAAGGAAGGGAAAAGCCCATGAAAATAGAACAAAGGAAGATCTGAGGACCAGAGTGAGGATCTCAGGTAGAACAAACAGCACTTCTGGCTAGCCCAGTTTACATAGGGCAGGCCCAGGGGAAGAAACTATAAGCAAGGTGAAAAGACAGCCTTCTGAATGGGAGAAAATAATAGCAAATGAAGCAACTGACAAACAACTAATCTCAAAAATATACAAGCAACTCATGCAGCTCAATTCCAGAAAAATAAACGACCCAATCAAAAAATGGGCCAAAGAACTAAATAGACATTTCTCCAAAGAAGACATACAGATGGCTAACAAACACATGAAAAGATGCTCAACATCACTCATTATCAGAGAAATGCAAATCAAGACCACAATGAGGTACCACTTCACACCAGTCAGAATGGCTGCGATCCAAAAGTCTGCAAACAAGAAATGCTGGAGAGGGTGTGGAGAAAAGGGAACCCTCTTACACTGTTGGTGGGAATGCAAACTAGTACAGGCACTATGGAGAACAGGGTGGAGATTTCTTAAAAAATTGCAAATAGAACTGCCTCATGACCCAGCAATCCCACTGCTGGGCATACAGACCAAGGAAACTAGAAAGAGACACGTGTACCCCAGTGTTCATCACAGCACGTTTATAATAGCCAGGACATGGAAGCAACCTAGATGTCCATCAGCAGATGAATGGATAAGAAAGCTGTGGTACATATACACAATGGAGTATTACTCAGCCATCAAAAAGAATACATTTGAATCAGTTCTAATGAGGTGGATGAAACTGGAACCGATTATACAGAGTGAAGTAAGCCAGAAAGAAAAGCACCAATACAGTATACTAACACATATATATGGAATTTAGAAAGATGGTAATGATAACCCTGTATGCGAGACAGCAAAAGAAACACAGATGTACAGAACAGACTTTTTGACTCTGTGTGAAAGGGAGAGGGTGGGATGATTTGGGAGAACAGCATTGAAACATGTATAATATCATATAAGGAACAAATCGCCAGTCTCAGTTCGATGTAGGATACAGGTTGCTTGGGGTTGGTGCACTTGGATAACCCAGAGGGATGGTATGGGGAGGGAGGTGGGTTGAGGGTTCAGGAGTGGGAACTTATGTACACCCGTGGCAGATTCATGTTGATGTATGGCAAAACCAACACAGCATTGTAAAGTAAAAAAATAAAAATTAAAAAAAAATTAAAAAATTAAAAAAAGAGGAGCCAGTCGGCCAGGGGTATCTCTCTCACTCTCTTGTTCTCTCTCTCGCTCTCTCTCTTGCTTTCTCTCCCGCTCTTGGTCTCTCTCTCTCTCTCCTCTTCGTGTGTTTTGGGTTGGCATGCCATCACGCCTTGAGGATGTATTTTCCTTTATTTTCTAACTAAAACTGAGCTGTAACTCAGAGCTGTAACACTGATCTGTCCAAGAGCTGTGACAAGGTATTTCTGAGGGCTGTAACGCTGGTCCATCACTTCAAATTTTTGTTGTGATTAGACAGAACCAATGAAATTACACACTTCCCCGACAGACATAAGTTTGTGTAAGCTCTGGGAGATGGTGAAGGACAGGGAAGACTGGCGTGCTGCAGTCCATGGGATCACAAAGAGTTGAATACAACTGAACGACTGAACAACAACAAATATACAAAATAGATACTCAGTAAGGATGAAAGTGAAAGTGGAGAGTGAAAAAGTTGGCTTAAAGTTCAACATTCAGAAAGGGAAGATCATGGCATCCGGTCCCATCACTTCATGGGAAATAGATGGGGAAACAGTGGAAACAGTGTCAGACTTTATTTTTTGGGCTCCAAAATCACTGCAGATGGTGATTGCAGCCATGAAATTAAAAGACGCTTACTCCCTGGAAGAAAAGTTATGACCAACCTAGATAGTATATTCAAAAGCAGAGACATTACTTTGCTGACTAAGGTCCGTCTAGTCAAGGCTATGGGTTTTCCAGTGGTCATGTATGGATGTGAGAGTCGGACTATGAAGAAGGCTGAGCACCAAAGAATTGATGCTTTTGAACTGNGAAGGGATTGGGGGCAGGAGGAGAAGGGGACAACCCAGGATGAGATGGCTGGATGGCATCACCAACTCGATGGACGTGAGTTTGAGTGAACTCCGGGAGTTGGTGATGGACAGGGAGGCCTGGCGTGCTGTGATTCATGGGGTCGCAAAGAGTCGGACACGGCTGAGCAACTGAACTGAACTGAACTGAACTGAAGGACCATTGTATGGCACAGAGAAATCAAATTTTCAGTTCTCTGTAATAACCTACATAAGAAACAATAGATATATGTATGTGTATAGCTGAATCACTTAGTTGCTCCACTAAAACTCACACATTATAAATTACTCCAATAATTTATAATACTCCAATACAAAATAAAAATTAAAAAAAAACACCTTTTTTCTGAGATCTAGCCTCTTTACCCCTCTAGTCTCCTTTTTCCCCTTCATTTCTCATCTGCTCCAGCCAATGTACTCTACAACCGGTAAGTATATGCACATACCATTACCTCTGCCATTCACAGTATTTCTCCATTTCCTTTCTTAAAGTAATATTTGCTCATTCTTTAGGATTTTCCTTAGATGAAGTCTTTCCCTGAGAATCCAGGGCTTTGCCTGTTATTCTTTCTTATATTCGCAATACATTCATCAGTGTCCAGTCACTTGTCTATTTTGACTTCTCACTATTCCAACTGCAAGCTCCCTCTGGGTAGACAACTAGTCTTATCTATCTGTGTAGTTTGGGGATGTACCTTCATGCCTGATGGATAACAGGTTTCTTATTATTAACTAAAGTTCATAGAATTAAAATTTTCCTCAGTGCCAGATAATTAATATTGGTGAAACTGGATGCAACTCATGACTATTGAATACAGAATTCTATACTTTTAGACATATTTTCAGAATGCTGGAAAAGGTAAAATTTTAAGCAATTCATGTTGAGGTGAGGTTGAATACCTGAGGAAAAATGTCCAAATGTGCAATTTTGACTAAGTGTGAGTTGCCAAACATATTCCATAAGAGGTCCTATATAGTGTCCACTGCCACCTACTCAAACAATATTTATCAAGTAATATGATTCATCCTATCAGTAATTTTCTAATTTTTAAAAAACATTTTAGCCCCATAGTTCCACAGTTTCTCAAGAAATACAAATAGGAAAATGTATTTATTCTTGCATGTTCTGTTAAGGTACTGGGGCCAAAGTTAGCGAATTGATAATATGGGTTCTTGACAATTTGTTGAAAATATATTTATAAATGAAAGAAAAAAAAGGTTAGTTAACTTTTATTTCAGCAGATGATCAGAAATAACCCTTCAAAAATTTGCCATCTCATCTTTCATATATATTATGTCAATTTAAGTCATTTATTTTTCTCCAAACCCATTATTTTCTATTACCATCAACTTTCATAATGATTACTGCTATGGCTCTGTGTTATTTTTGAAATTTTCTGTATTGATAGACCTACCACATATTTCAAAAAGTTAACTTGAGGCTTAGAGGTCATTTCTATTCTATGAAGTGAAGTGAAGTGAAGTGAAGTCACTCAGTCATGTCCGACTCTTTGCGACCCTGTGGACTCCATATTAATTTTTAATCTACCAATTAAAGTGAAACATTTATTATTCTAAAAATACTTATTGAGGGAAGAGACTCTGTAAAGTAAACTTTTTGGTGAAGGAGTGCAATTCACATTCTAAACCACTTTTCAAAGTTTGGAGGACACATTCTCCAGTGCCAGAGAAAACTACATTTTATTCACGACTCTTGAAAAAACAAACAGAAAACCAAAAACAGTTTTCAAGAGGTAGAAAATAATTGCCAAAGCCTCCATCCACAAACAATCGTTACTAACTCTAAACCTTCTCTTCAAGAATACGTAAATCTAAATTATAGTAAATTTCATGTTGGGTCTCCTAATTCTTCTGATTCCTACACTTTTTGCTTTCCCCTCTGCCCTCCTTCTTTCAGTTCCCTAGGACTTCCTTTTGGTTTCTCACAAGAATCATCAGAATAATGTAGGAGAAGCGAGACAACTTCCAAATCTATTTCAGGACAATTTGAATCCTATAAACAAATTTTAGTGCCAAACACAGATTCTTTGGAGAGTCTTTGCTCCCAAAATTAATAACAAAAATAGTATCAACAGTAATATCTATCATTTGTTGAATAGCAACTATGAACCAGTTGGTGTACTGAAAGTTTTATGTACATTATTTCATTTAGTTCTTTCAAACACACATAAAACATAGGAGATAAATGCTATTAAAATCACCCTGATTTGTCAGATAAATATCTTGCCCAATGTCAAAGAGTCAACAAGAGTGGAGATGGGCTTCAAAAACCACATCAACAGACTCTAAAACTGCTCTTAACCGAGGCTGAACTGGCTAGGGTCTCTCACAGGACTGCTGTGCTAAGATTTTCTTTTGTTTTGCAAATGTCTCTAAAAATAATAAATGTATGACTAAGAATCGTAACTTAGATTAGAAATCTTTGAAAGTAGATGCATGAAGGGATTCATCCCCTTTTGATAACATCTAGTAGGCACCCCACTCCAGTATTCTTGCCTGGAAAATCCCCTGGACGGAGGAGCCTAGTGGGCTGCAGTCCATGGGGTCGCTGAGAATCGGACACGACTGAGCGACTTCTCTTTAACTTTTCACTTTCATGCATTGGAGAAGGAAATGGCAACCCACTTCAGTATTCTTGCCTAGAAAATCCCAGGGACGGCGGAGCCTGGTGGGCTGCCGTCTATGGGGTCACACAGAGCTGGACACAACTAAAGCGACTTAGCAGCAGCAGCAGCAGTACTTACCTGATCTCTGATCTAAAGCTTTGCTCCCCTTGTGGAAGAGTATCTAACATTTTTACTATGTCCTCTTCCCTGGTGCCTCAGTGGTAAAGAATCCACCTGTCCATGCAGGATACACAAGTTCTACCCCTGTGTTGGGAAGAACCCCTTGGAATAGGAAATGGCAACCCACTCCAATATTCTACCCTGGGAAATCCCATGGATAGAGGAGCCTGGCGGGCTATGGTCCATGGGGTCTCAAGAGTCAGACACGATCTAGTGACTATTAACAATAACTAGGGCTGGACTACTGGAGAAGGCAATGGCACCCCATTCCAGTACTCTTGCCTGGAAAATCCCAAGGATGGAGGAGACTGGCAGACTGCAGTCCATGGGGTTGCGAAGAGTCGGACACGACTGAAGCGACTTAGCAGCAGCCGCAGCTACTCTCACAACTTCCCTGGTGGCTTAGACGGTAAAGCATCTCCCTAAATGTAGGAGACCCAGGTTCGATCCCTGGGTCGGGACGATCCTCTGGAGAAGGAAATGGTAACCCACTCCAGTATTCTGGCCTGGGGAATCCCCTGGATGGAGGAGACTGGTTGGCTACAGTCCATGGGGTCTCAAAGAGGCGGACACAACCGAGGGACTTCACTTTCACTTTCCTACTCTCACAGCACTGCAAGGGAAGTGTCTTCACATCAGCATTTCCTTAAATTTTATTTCCTCATTTAACCGTAATCCCACTTTCCTCTGAGGAATTATAATTTAAAATCTGGATTTGGCTATCTAGATTGAGAAGGCTGAGGGCTGAGAAATGGGAGATAGAAATGGAACAGGGAGACCCAAATGGAATTATTGGCCAAGTTTGGGATGAATTGCCCCTAGAACCTGCTCTGTTCCATGCATAGTGCTGACACACTGTTCTCTCAAGTTCCTTCATTTATGTTGGGCTGCAGCCTGCATGCCTGGAAGCGTTGTAGTTGCCCAGCCTTGAGACTGAAGAAAGAGCCCAGAGACAACAACAGAGACATCAATGGTTAACTGGACAGGGAATCTTACATAAAGGGTCCCGGGCTGACGCCTCACTGGCAGACAGCATGTAGGTATGGGAACAATCTTCCCAATTTGTGGGAAGAGGCTACCGTTTATAGGAAGAATGAATGTCAGGTGGGCTCATCAGTTACCAGAAGATTGAACAGTCCCACGAATGAAGCAGGGACTGGTTCAGCAAAGGGTGTACAGAAAGCAAGTTAAGAGCCACCTTGAAGAACCTGATCGTACAACATAATAAATTTCTATGACAATAGTAAAAATGCAACATGTTTTGAGGACATAGCATTTTGCTTGATATTTTTAAATTTATAAAGCATCTTCAGGACCAGAGGTCCTCTAGGGATACCTTTAAAATAAAGAGTGTCTTATTGCAATTTTCCAAATTGGAAAGTGAGGTGAGAGAGATTATGGAACTCTCATTAGAATGTAGCCCAATCCAATCAGGTCCCAACAAAAGTTTTCTTCCTTTGTGTGTTTTTGTGGGTCTTGAATCATTAAATAATTTAAGCATATTTCTATCTCAGAATTTCAAGCTAGTAAATAAGTTGAAAAATTCTACTCTCTCAGAACCTTTTGAATTCTTTCAATTTCCTATACTTTAATCAATATAAAATGGCCTGGATAAATTGATATCTGTCCCTGAAAATTAGGCCAACAAACTAGCTTGGCCAGATAATTCACAAAAAACACAAAGCGTTTCTTTGCCTTGTTATGCAAATCTCCCTTTTGCTTATCATCTGTTAGAGTGAGGGTTTTGAATCGGTCTGGAAAAATAAACTAAAGACAGAGCCAAATATCAGCTTTGATGCAGGTGATGTTGGCTGGGAAAACATGGCTTGGACCTGTGGCCAATATGTTACTCCTATTAATCACTTCTATTAACTTAATGCACCCAGTTTTTCATGACTCCCTGAACTCATCCATTGGTAGTGCCTTTCCACAGTGACTCTAGGCTTGGACATGTGACTTACTTTGGCCATTGAGACAGAACTAAAGTTGGCACGGGGAGCTTGTAAGTGGTTCTTATTTCAATAAATAGCAATAACGATGATAAGTGGTTGTCATTTTAAGTTTCTTAAATTGGAGGGGTGCTGTATTGTCTTGTACAGTGATAGATTTTACACTATGCTTTGCTCTGAATTAAATTTACCTCTCAATCATAGTCAGAGAAGCTAGAAAACTTCATAGTGGGGTCTCCCTTCCCCTCCCCTCTCCTACTTTTAAAAGGGCAAGGAATAGCCAGAGAAGTTTATCACAAGGAAGGAAGAAGAAGTTGAGAGTAGAATTTGTACAGTCCATAGACAGGCAATCTTAAAGAAATAACCGTATGTAGGTCAGAGCACTTGTAGGTATTAGCTGTTAATGCATTAACCTCACCCAACAGAGAAATGTTACTCTAATGGATGTCAGACTCTTACAAATTCCCTAAGCAGAATAATCATTTTACATCAGGAAATGTCAGAGAGAGCGGAAAGTTTTACCTTCTTTTCCAGGAGTGTCTTACCCATAACTACAAAAATAGAAAAAGGAGAAGTGAAATTTCTACTTGATGAATTAGCATCAATAAGGAAGGAGGAGAAATTATGCCATCTTTCCAACACCAACACCACAATCAATTTATTGAGTACTTTCTGTGTGCAAAGCACTCATGTATGCTAGGAGTCCAGCAGACAGTCTGACATTTGCTCATCATTTCATATATCTGTTAGGCTGTATACAGACCTGAAGTGGGAACTATAATCCATATTTATATAGGGGAAGAAATGAAGTCTCAGCAGATTTTTAACAATTGATCTATGAACACTAAGGCAGTAAATGAAAGAAGCAGATTCAAGTCCAGTGTTCTAATGGAAAAATTCAATCTTCTGCTTTATACTGTACTAGATAATTCAAGGGCCCATGTACTCAAGGATTATATAATGATTGTGTGTGTGTGTGTGTGTGTGTGTGTGTGCACGTGCATATATGTGTGTGTACATGTGTTTCTATGCTAAGTGCTGATGGAGAACAGATCTGGGAGATATCTCTGTTGGTTTAAAAGAGAAAGAAACATACGCTGAGACCATCCTAGAGACTGCACAACTGTACTTCACAGTATTCACTTCAAGCACTTATTATGTGTAGACCACATAGTTTTCTGATACTCATTGCCCTTTCCTTACACAGTTCTGATCTCATCATTAACTTATTACATAGGTTTTCAACCTCAAGTGACTCCCTTTTCCTTCAAGCTCTTTTCTCTTATCAAAATTTTCACTGCTTCCTCTTCTACAATTGGCTGAATAAATAACCTGCCAGGATATAATCCAAACTTACATATCATCAACTGCTTTTCTTTGTTTGTTCAAAAGAAAGCATTCAGACTGCTGATGAAGAGAGTCTGAGGAAAGGCCAGTGACCCACATCTTTTGAGCAGAACAGCAATCACAATTTGCCAAAGGCACAAAAAGTGAGTGGTTTTGCTGTACAGCATGATAGAGGTGCCACTTCTTCTGTCTTATATCAAGTAGTTCTGTCCAAACTGCATATTCAACACAATGAAGCAGTGAAAACAATGCTAAGAAAATGAGGAATTTCCTTTGGTAGATGTCATCACAGTCACATATAACATTGCAACCAACTAAATCATTATGACTAGGAATGCAACCTAGACAGCCATGCAGATGGGAAAAATCCAGTCAATATAATCTTCTTAGATTAATATCCTTCAAAGACCTAACAGGTTTACAGTTTAACACAGAATCATAGGTATTTCCTACATCACTGTCTAGTGAAGGAAGAAAGAAATTGGATGAAAAATATAAGCATAAAACTCTTTTTGTTATATCTATATGAAAAGTATTTTAAATTGAAAAGTATTTTAACATTTATAAATGTTACAGTTGTGATTACTTAAATAGGCTGATCAATGTCATATTTTATTTTGTTCTATTTATTTTTTGTTTGGTTATGGGCACTCCACAGATAAATGAAAATATTTTCTCACCCCTTCTATCCCTACCATTCCTCACTACTGAAACTAGGAGACGTGGAAGGCAACTCACATTCAAAGCCATTAAAGTCTAGGGTTAAGTAGCAGGAAGGTGCTGTTCTCTATAAGAAATGCAGGGTTGAGAAATGGGAGATGGAAATGGAATGGGGAGAGTAGAGTAACAAAAAGAAAAGTTGACAGGATAAAAGTCAAAATTTGCCACCTTGACACTAAGTAAAAGCTAGAGATTTTTTAATCTAAGTCATTGACTTGTAAGCCTGAAATTGCCACTTTTTACCTTTGTGATTTCTGGCAAGTTATAGACCATTTCTGAGTCCTACTTTCCTGGCAAGAATTAGGGATAATATCACCCACTTCAAAGAGTTGTTGTCTTCATAGCATGAATACAGATTACAATGTGCAAAGAATCTAGTTATTGCTGGCATTTGATAGGCACTAATAAGGGGTAATTCTTATTATTATTTTCTTTATTACCAATTTTCTCTGGAGCAGTTGGAGCTAGTAATGTTGTGAATCAGTACTCTTCAATCATTTCTCTGTGAATTATTATCATTGCGTAACAAGCAACTACACAATCTCCTTGGCCTGCAACTGCCTATACGTATTTCTTGCTCACAAGGGGGCAGGCTGCAAGAGGTGTTTCTTCTGTGGACTGCCAGGACTGGGATGACTGATTTACAGGCTCTGTTCCAGAAATCCCTCCCTCCATGCCAGTGGGCCAGCTGGGCATGCTCTTCTCATAGAGGAAACAGAAGAGAGAATATGCCCAACTATGCAAACAATTTTCAGAAACCTATTTGCAGCATGACTACTATTATCCTTGGCTAAAGCAAGCCACATGGCCAAGCTAACCATGGGACAGAGAAGGATGCTTTCTTGTGGGAAGAACTGAGAAATTATGTGGCAAAGGCTATCAATAAGGGTGGGAGGAGATGGAGAAATTGGGACAAATAATTCAATCTTTAACAATAGCCTAGTCTCAAGAGAAGACAGATGGCACTACACACCTGAAAAGCAAAATGGAATTCAAAATCGGATGCTAAAGTCAAATGAGCAAAATACATTAGTATTTTTAATTAGAATTATTGAAACATTTTTAAAGCAAGGCTTAATGCAATGAAAAAAATCCACGGGGATACTTCCAAGAAATGCTTGGATCATTTCCTCGAGATATAAAAGAAAATAAAAACCAATCAGATACTTTGTTTTATTATTTATTGAGTTATCTGTCCAATGAAGATTTATTGAATACCTACTATATGCCAGGCAGCTTATTACATTAATAGCTAATCATGCATTAGCAGGAAGTTGCAATGATAAATGAAAAATATGAATTTCAGTGAAGTAGGAGAACTAAGACATATAAAGTTAAGAATAATGCAAAGTGGAAACTGAAAATGATGCAAGAAACATATTGGGGAATGGGGCAGTTATTTCCAACTAAGAAGATGCCTACATATATGTTAAACAAATCAGTTTTTAAAAATCTATGATTGTTGACAGAAAATCAATAAAACATGTAAAAGACTCTGACTGAAATTTATTTAATATTGTGCCCAAATCTAATGTCATAACATTATTTCTTGATATATATTTCTAAATAATCAATTAAGATTAGGACTTCATGCCTTGTAAATAAAAAGCAAATCTGCCTGTGAGAAATTAGCTGCTTTTAATTCAATGCTATAAAAAGAAAATCAGAATAGGACTCAAATGGTCACTAGGGAGAAAAGATTTGCCTAAGTCATCTGACTCAGTACAGCTATGCTATTATTTCTAAGTCATTATTTTCTTCCTGCCAGTAACAATTTTATCTGGTTGGATAATCACACAGAAGCCCATGTTTTAGATGAATATTTTTCATTTGGCCTAATGAAGAACTGGAGAGAAAAATTTATTTTTGTCCAGTGAAAAACACTTAGAAAAACATTATATATAACTTTGTTTTTATAAGGTCGATCTTAGTAAAATAGACAGAAAGTTGTGCATTTGATTTAGTGTTATTTCAATACTAGGAAGTGACCAAACCATGACAGATTAGACCCCATGCTGAGAATTATTTGCCATTTTCTACAAACTTAAGTTTTAAGTTCGTTTTGTTTTGTTTTGTTTTTCCTTTAATTATGATGTACAGACTTATGCATGATGAATTTTTAGCTAAGGGGTAAAATAGTGAAACTGAGCACACTTTTTCATTCTTTGTTTTCATCAAAAATTTTTGTCTTAAAAAATAAATAAAACCTCCTGAGTTCATTTTAAGTAGGTGTTATGATAGCTAATCATACTTTCTATAAAGGGAAGAATAGTTCTTTACTTTCCAAACATAATTTCATGGTTAAATTATATGAACCTCTTGGGAAAAAGAAGAGTATGAAAATAATTGCATTGGAAATTTAAATATAATTCTAATACTCTTGAGTATAATCTCTCCAATTAAACTTTTCATTTTCCTTAAATCATAAAATTTATGCATTCCCAAATAGATTTCTATAAATCAAATCATATTTTGCAAGTGAACTAGATAATCATTTTAGAATTACTTTAGCTTCATTTGAAATTACCGAGTGTTAGCAGTGATTTCAGTCTTTTGGTTAAAAATATTTCTACACTGTCATTCTGCTATTCATTGGCAATTGGTTAAACTGTTTGATGCGAAAATGTAAACTGACTGGAAATCATGACCACTTTTACTTATATGAATATTTTCTTGACAATTCAAAGCTAATTTTTATCCCCTGCTGGCTTCATTCTTTGGAATATATCATTACCATCTATAGTCACTAATCCCCGTGTAGTCCATTAATTAATATATTCTATTCTTATTTTAAAGTGTTACCTTCACTGTTTATTGGCCATATTCTCATCTTCAGTACTTGTATTAGTCCTGGTTCTCAGTTGCGACCAACAGAAGGTAGCTTTGCCTGAAATAATCAGAATAGCAATTTACTAAAAAGACTTCTGGTAGCTCAGATAAATATTAGGAAGTTAAGAGAGCTATGTTTAAGGTTCAGTTCAGTTGCTCAGTCATGTCCAACTCTTTGGGATCTCATGAACCACAGCACTCCAGGCCTCCCTGTCCATCACCAACTCCCAGAGTCCACCCAAACCCATGTCCATCGAGTTGGTGATGCCATCCAACCTTCTCATCTTCTATTGTCCCCTTCTCCTCCTGCCCTCAATCTTTCCCAGCATCAGGGTCTTTTCAAATGAGTCAGCTCTTCACATCAGGTGGCCAAATTATTGAAGTTTCAGCTTCAACATCAGTGCTTCCAATGAACACCCAGGACTCATCTCCTTTAGGATGGACTGGTTGGATCTCCTTGCTGTCCAAGGGACTCTCAAGAGTCTTAGCCAACACCACAGTTCAGAAGCATCCATTCTCTTAAGCAGCCATAAAAACACCTAGAGCATACTATAGATCATATGTGGTCAGAAAACTGCTTTAAGTGGAGACAGAAAGGCAAAGAAAAAGCAAAGGAGGAGGAAAAAGTGAAGGAAAAAGGAAGAGGAAAGATATTTTCTCACCAGTTTCTTTTTGGGCCTCCCCTTACCTTTCAAACCTATGCCTCTGACCTAGCTGCGAGTCAATCTGGGAAGGGAGGTTGTAACATTCTTAACATTTCTTGTCATGCATGACTGTAATTTTTCCTACCAAGCTTCAGAAGTTGGAGAATTTCTCATGTGTAGAAGAAAGTTAAAATCCCAGGAGGCCACAATGAACATCATCCACACGCTACAGCTCTATGGTACTATTTTATAAATGGTGGGAAGCTAATGTTACAAAAGTTTATAACAACAATATAATAATAAAAATATATAGCTGGTTATAAGGTAGCAAAACAAAAAGAAACAAATAAATAGAACAGGAAGAAAACTGTGACATATTATACCCTGCTTTTTCATACTGTTCATGGGCTTCTTAAGGCAAGAATGCTGATGTGGTTTGCTATTCCCTTCTCTGGTGGAAAAAGTTTTGTTAGAATTCTCCACCAAGAGCCATCTGTCTTGGGTAGCCCTACATGGCATGGCTCATAGTTTTATTGAGTTAGACAAGGCAGTGATCTATGTGATCAGTTTGGTTAGTTTTCTGTGATCGTGGTTTTCATTCTGTCTGTCCTCTGATGGATGAGGATAAGAGACCTGTGGAAAGATAAGAGGCTAGGAATCCTCATGAACCTAGAACTTCCAGATGTTCAAGCTGGATTTAGAAAAGGCAGAGGAATCAGAGATCAAATTGCCAACATCCATTGGATAATAGAAAAAGCAAGAGAATTCAACAACAAAAAAAATTACTTCTGCTTCATTGACTACACTAAAGCCTCTAACTCAGTGTATCACAACAAATTGTGAAAAATTCTTAACGGGATGGGAATATGAGACCACCTCAGCTGCCCCTGAGAAATCTGCATGCAGGTCAAGAAGCAACAGTTAGAACCAGACATAGAACAAGGAACTGGTTCCAAACTGGGAAAGGAGTATGTCAAGGCTGTATATTGCCAGTTTGCTTATTTAACTTCTATGCAAAGTACATCATGCAAAATGCCAGACTGGATGAAGCACAAGCTGGAATCAAGATTGTTGGGAGAAATATCAGAAACCTCAGATATGCAAATGACACCACCCATATGGCAGAAAGCAAAGAGGAACTAAAGAGCCTCTTGATGAAGGTGAAAGAGGAGAGTAAAAAGGCTGGTTTAAAACTCAGCATTCAAAAACTGTAGATCATGGCATCCAGTCCCATTGCTTCATAGCAAATAGACAGAGAAACAATGGAAATAGTGACAGACTGTATTTTCTTGGGCTCCAAAATCACTGTAGATGGTGACTGCAGCCATGAAATTAAAAGACACTTGATCCTTGGAAGAAAAGCTATGACAAACCTGTGCTTAGTCACTCAGTCATGTCCAACTCTTTGCGACCCCATGGACTCTAGCCTGCCAGGGTTCTCTGTCCATGGGGATTCTCCAGGCAAGAATACTGGAGTGGGTTGCCATGCTCTCCTCCAGGGGATTTTCCCAACGCAGGGGTCAAACCCAAGTCTCCCACATTGCAGGTAGCTTATTTACTCCCTGAGCCACCATATGAAAGCCCCTAAACCTAGGTGGCATATTAAAAAGCAGAGACAGTACTTTGCCAGCAAAGGTCCATATAATCAAAGATATGGTTTTTCTGATACTCATTTATGGATGTGAGGGTTGGACCATAAAGAGGGCTCTAAAGAGTCCCTTGAACTTCAAGAAGATCAAACCAATCAATCATAAAGGAAATTAATCCTGAATATTCATTGGAAGGACTGATGCTAAAGCTCAAGCTCCAATATTTTGGGCACCTATTGCAAAGAGCTGACTCATTAGAGAAGACTCTGATGCTGGGAAAGACAGAAGGCAAGTGGAGAAGGAGCCAACAGAGGATGTGATGGTTGGATGGCATCACCAATTCAATGGACATGAGTTTGAGCAATCTCCGGGAGATGGTGAAGGAGAGGGAAGCCTGGTGTGCTGCATCTCATGAGGTCGCAAAGAGTCGGACACAACTTAACAACTGAAAAAACACCCCACTTTGGAGATTCATAATACATATAAGCATTACCATGTGTAAAAGAGATAAGTGGTGAGAAATCACTGTATAACACAGGGAGCTCAGCCCGGTGCTCTGTGATGACCTATAGGGGTGGGAAGAGGAAGTGGGAGGGAGGCTCAAGAAGAAGGAGATATAGGCATACTTATGGCTGATTCACACTGTCGTACAGCAGAAACACAACATTTTAAAGCAATTATCCTCCAATTAAAAAAAAAGAATACCCTAAAATTATTAAAAGGAAGGCAACTGAAATAAAATTAAATCCAAAATTTTCTAAACTTACTTGACTTTAAAATTATTTTAACTGATTTGATGCTAGACACTGGTAGGTGAATATTTAATATTCATTTATACCTCCACTATCCTTCTTCCTAACCTTAATTTTGTCCAGGTATCCATCATCTTCCTGATAAACTTGTTCAAGAAAAGTCAACTTTATCCCAGACCTGGTCATATGTCTTATTTGATGAAGATAACCATGGGCATGTGATAAAATTCTCTGCAGTGAGATGTGTACAGAAGTTGGCTAGGGTTTGGGGAAACTTTCTCCAGTTTTACAAATAATTACAAATAATGACTGGACTCTTTATTCCTATGAATTTTGTTTAGATGTGATGCCTTTAATTGCTCTAGCCAGCTTGCAACCATAAAGGGAACCAATCTGAGAACAAAATCTGTACAAAAAGCAAGGCAGACCTAAGAAAAGCAAAGAAGTAGCGCCAACATCTGTGTCAAAAGACACCTAGAATTATTTCTCATTATGTGACATGGTCTATTTTACTTATAGGATTTTCAAAAGCATCTCAGATGAAGTTTGTTGAACATCTTGTACATGTTCCATGTAATATCATTTGCAAGCAACTGCTGTATAAACTTCTGAATGCTAGGTCTTTGTCTAGACAACACCTTCTCAGTAATTTTTCCTTATCTTTTTCAAATAGAACATTTCTCTTCCTGCATCATACTTGATAGCCTATATTTTATTTGAATATATAGCTGTAACTTATTAACCCAGTAAATAAAAACATTTTTGAAATCTGCTATGTTTAAGTTTTCTCTTCATGCACAAATGTGGATAAAACACTAAATACAGTGCTCAGTTCCCTCACTTAAGAAGCAGAATCTAGCATTAAGCTTTGCATGTCAAATATATATGTTGTTTAAATCTTAAACTGATGTCTGATTATGCTATTTGAATATTCCTTAGGGGACGTGATATTGAAGCTACCTGACATTTCACTTACACATTGTAAACGCTGTCTTCAAATAATTATAGTCAATCCTTCATTATCTGGGACCCCAATGATGGTTTGAGAACTAATCAGGGTTTATAACAAAAATGGTGTATTTGTAAAAAAAAAAAAAAAATGTATTAACGGTTTAAGAAACAAAGGCATCAAATTTTTCAACAGCACAGTAGTCAAGGGATACAGTGTCTACTGTAAAATGAAAGCATAATTTTGGCTCCATTCCCACACTCAGCCTGTCAGAATAATGCCCTTCCTTCTGTCAGTGACTTCTGTGGTTACCATATCCTTTAGGTTAGGAAGGGCCAGGGAGCTCAGCATAGATAAGAATCCAACACAGCAGTCAGGACCGTGAGACTGGGAAAACTAGCGAAGGAGAAGAGAGCAAGGAAAGGGAACAATCAGGCAGTAGGGACTGCACCCACCTCCAACAAATCTTCAGCAACTCAAACTTTATTCTAATATTAATGAAATTACATATAGAGAGGAAGGAGAGAGGGAAGATGGAAAGAGAGAAGAAGGGAGGGAGGGGAAGTTTTATATATACATAGAGAGAGAGAGAGAAAGAAAGTGCCTGGGAAATCCCATGGACAGGGGAGCCTGGCAGGCTACAGTCCATGGGGTTGCAAGAGTCAGACACAAGTTGGTGACTAAATCACCACCACCATCATATGTATACATATAGTGAAAGAGAGAGAGAGAGAGAGAGAGAGAGAGAGGCAGCCAGTATCAACTAGTAGATGATTATTGCACAGTGTTCTTAAAATTCTGGATTTCATTTCTTTTTCATTCATTTTCTTTTAGTCCAAAATTTATAAATTGTGGATCCAAATTATTCAATCTTAAATCCATTCAGCATCACTAAAAAAAAAAGTATATGAGTTTATCTGTACATCCCTTCATTCCCATTCCCCCAGTTGGTGATGAATTGTCTTCAGAATGAAACTTCTATTAATGTATATTTCCATATTACATCCTTAAAGTTGTTTTTTTTTCGATCAGAGAACTTAATCCTAGTCAGTGGTCATTCTAGAGACATATAGTGTTATAGAAGCAAATACATTGTTCTTATATTTGTCATTCAACCAATTTAAACTGAGGTTTCAATGAAACAGAGAAGTTTGACTGACATTTCATAAATTTGGAGTTTTTGATCCTTGTCCTTTCATTTTATTCTTTCATTCCTTCACTCATTCACCTCTCCATCATACAAATATTTAGTTAAAGAGAATTAAGAATACTTTCTTCTTTTTCAAGTTTGGAAATTTCATGGCAAACTAGAATGAGCACACTTAGTGACTTAGTATGGGCCTCCTCATACAAAGGCAATGCTTGGAACTCTTCCGTGTCTCTCAGACTGGATACAATGCACATAAACCATTTGAGAAGTTCATGGGCTGGGATGCTGCAAACCTTAGCAGGCACTCAGGATTTTATTTGTCTTGGGCAGGGGTTCTTTGCTGAGTCATTGTTAGGCATAGGAGGATGAGAGTTGTGCTGGCAATGCTCAACAACTACTTCCAGCTGAAACCCTCTCGCAACTCCTGCACAGCAACTTCCAAAGCAACAACAACAACAACAACAAAATGAGTGAGTCTGTGGTGGGTTGCTGTGTAATATGTGATGCCCAGCTCCAGGTATTCATGCCTCTGCTTGAGTGTGGGGTGTACCTAGTTATTCACTCTTAATGAAAATAATTCAGCAGAAGTGACAGATGTTCATAATACCTCTACTGTATGTTAGGTCCCTAAGATTCATGCATCTACTAGCTGCAAGTACGCACAGTTGGCTAACGCTATGATGGCACTCATGCTGCAATATTAGCGCAACAAGTTAATATGCTAAAACCCTTAAGACTTACACAATGCTCTAAGTCAATCACATCTCAGTCAAAAATAGTGACAAGGGACCCCCTGGTGATCCAGAGGTTAAGACTTCATTCTCCTGAGACAGGGTGACAGGGTTTAGTCCCTGGTCAGGGAACTAGATCACACAGGCTACAACCAAGACTCAGGGCAGCCAATGAAAAAACAAGAGATTGGCATGGAAATTTGAAAGAATAAAAATGTTTTTAAAAGGGACAAGATGGTATCCTAAGAGATTAGGATACAAAAGACTGTAACTGGATTTGGTCATCCTCTCTAGCACCCTCATGGGCTCACTTTTATGGTGTCCAGCTGCCAGGCTCTGAGCTGCCCCATGGAAAGTCCCATGTGGCAAGGAACTAAGGGCCAAAAGTCTGCTAGGAACTGACTCTGACACCAACCATGGGAGTGAATCTAAAAACCGCTCCATTCTTCTGAGCTAAAAGAGTACCACAGCCCTGCCTGGCATCTTGATTTCAGCCTTGGGAGAGACCTTGAGCCAGAGAACCCTGTCAGGCTGTACCTGGATTTCTGAACCAGAAAGACTGTGAATGGTAAATGTGTGTTAAACTGCCAAATTTGGGGGTGATTGCTATGCAGTGACATAAACTGACATGCATATACTAAAAATTCTCAAAAACAATATATACATGTATGCAACTACATAAATAATTATATATAAATATAATAAACATGTACAATATAAGTATGTTTGTATGTACATACACTTAGCTGACTACATTATTATTTTTTACATTGTTTGGGAGGAAAAACAATTTTACTTTACCCTTTAAGTTTCTTCTTCTTAGTTTGATAATTCAACTGACATAAGACAGATTAACAGGAGTGAAAAAAGCAAATTTTAATTCTATATGCACAGGAGCTACATAGGCTTCCCAGGTGGTGCAGTGGTAAAGAATCCACCTGGTGGTGCAGGAGATGCAGATTCCATCCCTGGGCCAGGTGGGTCCCCTGGAGAAGGAAATGACAACCAACTGAAGTATTCTTGCCTGGAAAATCCCGTGGACAGAGGAGCCTGCCAGGCCATCATTCATGGTGTCACAAAGAGGCATACATGAGAGAGCAGTTGAGAACAGGTACAGGAGCTCCATTAGAATTATGAGGCCTGCAGAGAGTCAGGCAACCAACGTGCATATGCAATGCTAAGCTAAGGAGAAGGGAGTAGAGGTCTGAGGTTTCAAAGAGGAGGAAGACAATTCACTGGGAGATGGCAAGAGCAAATGCTTGGTTAACAAAGTTTTGCCATACCACGCAGAAGAGTCTTTCTGAGGTAAAAAGAAGTTATCTTTGGTAATTCTCTTCCTAGTATAGGCTCCTTATTCAAATTATTTTAAGCAGTTAGTTCAGTTCAGTTCAGTTGCTCAGTCGTGTCCGACTCTGTGACCCCATGAATCGCAGCACGCCAGGCCTCCCTGTCCATCACCAACTCCTGGAGTTCACTCAGACTCATGTCCATCAAGTCAGTGATGCCATCCAGCCATCTCATCCTCAGTCGTCCGCTTTTCCTCCTGCCCCCAATCCCTCCCAGCATCAAAGTCTTTTCCAATGAGTCAACTCTTCGCATGAGGTGGCTAAAGTACTGCAGTTTCAGCTTTAGCATCAGTGCTTCCAAAGAAATCCCAGGGCTGATCTCCTTCAGAATGGACTGGCTGGATCTCCCTGCAGTCCAAGGAACTCTCAAGAGTCTTCTCCAACACCACAGTTCAAAAGCATCAATTCTTCAGCGCTCAGCCTTCTTCACAGTCCAACTCTCACATCCATACATGACCACTGGAAAAACCATAGCCTTGACTAGATGGACCTTAGTCGGCAAAGTAATGTCTCTGCTTTTGAATATGCTCTCTAGGTTGGTCATAACTTTTCTTCCAAGGAGTAAGCGTCTTTTAATTTCATGGCTGCAGGCACCATCTGCAGTGATTTTGGAGCCCCCAAAAATAAAGTCTTACACTGTTTCCACTGTTTCCCCATCTATTTCCCATGAAGTGATGGGACCGCATGCCATGATCTTCGTTTTCTGAATGTTGAGCCAACTTTTTCACTCTTCTCTTTCACTTTCATTAAGAGGCTTTTTAGTTCTTCCCTTTCTGCCATAAGAGTGGTGTCATCTGCATATCTGAGGTTATTGATATTTCTCCCAGCAATCTTGATTCCAGCTTGTGTTTCTTCCAGTCCAGCGTTTCTCATGATGTACTCTGCATAGAAGTTAAATAAGCAGGGTGACAATATACAGCCTTGACGTACTCCTTTTCCTATTTGGAACCAGTCTGTTGTTCCATGTCTAGTTCTAACTGTTGCTTCCTGAAATGCATACAGATTTCTCAAGAGGCAGGTTAGGTGGTCTGGTACTCCCATCTCTTTTAGAATTTTCCACAGTTTCTTGTGATCCACACAGTCAAAGGCTTTGGCATAGTCAATAAAGCAGAAATAGATGTTTTTCTGGAACTCTCTTGCTTTTTCCATGATCCAGATAAAAAGCTACTTCCATGTCTTTATTGCCTTTGTCTTCAGCTCAAAACAATCCACATGCCAAAGTGATTCATTTTGAGATTTTTTTTTCTGAATCCTTTCAAGAGGTCCATCTTTTCTATTTAGATAGAGGGAATGAGGTATTTTTGGAGACATACAGACTGTTAGAACATAATACACACTGAAAATATTTGAGAAAATAGGTTCTATTTCCTTCTGAACCTTGGAACCTCATTAAAAAGGCTTACCCTCCAAACACTGGTTGTATGTACAACTAAATTTCTAGAGTGCCATCAGCTTTAAGAGACTGAAAAATTGGGACAGTCTTATTTACACAGCAGAAACAGAGATACAGACATAAAGAACAAACATATGGATACCAAGAGGGAAAAGGGGGTTGGTATGAATTGGGAGAATAGGATTGACATATATACACTATTGATACTATGTATAAAATAGATAACTATTGAGAACCTACTTTTGGGCAGAGGGAATTCTCAATGGTCTGTGGTGACCTAAATGGGAAGGAAACTTAAAAAAGAGGGGATATATGTATACTTAAAGCTGATTCACTTTGCTGGACAGTAGAAACTAACACAACATTGTAAAGCAGCTATACTTCAATAATTTTCTTTAGGAGACTGTAAACAGCATTGGTCAAGAGTTTGGATCCAGTCAGACGTATTTGGGTGTCCAGGCTTGCTCCTCTAGCCCTAAACCATGGTCTGGTAATTTACTGTTCTTTTGGATCTGGTTCCTCATCTGTAAAATAGTAAAATCAGAGGAATTCTCTCACTGGATTTTGGAAAAGATTAAATGAGAAGAAGGGGAACAACATTAAGCCTGGCACAAAAGAAATACTTAGTGTTAGCAATGACCATGGTAGCTTTTAAAGAAGTTTTATGTCTTTTAATCATTAGAACAATCATTTGACAGACATTGTTTGACCTGATTATCATTACATAAAAACTCAGGACAGTTAAATGACTCATTTAACCTCATGTTGCCTGAAGGATTACTTTAAAGTCAAACTGCTTCAGTTAAAGGAAGTGGTGAATACAAAGGACTCACCTGGCCCCAACTGTGCCCTCAATAAATTTTAGCTGGTATTATTGGATTATTAAGACAAAGTCTAATCTTCTTGACTCTAAGTTTCATGATCTTTCTACAACATAAGGCCCACTTCCACCTACTCCTTGTGCTTCCTCATTTTCCAGATGTCAACTCTACAAATAACAGTAAGAAAATTAAGACACAAAAATCAGATTAAGGACCACGGATGCAAAGAAAAACTGCTTTTTCCAGAAGTGTCTGGAGATAATTCTTCAATAAAATGCATTCTGAAAGCAAGCAATCCTCAATTTCTTCAGAAGAAGTAGATGTTTTAGCCATATGTGATAGTCTCATTAGATTTTATCACCTAACTATTTGTTTGTGTTACTAGAAAAAAAAAAACATATTTTTTGGAAATAGATAAGAATTGGGGATTAGAAATGAAGAGGACTTAATAAATAAAAAGAGACTTGAATCAAAGGAATAAAGTGGCTCCTATTTTCGTCATTCATTGGTAGATGTATTGTATTCATAGTTACCAGGAAGAATGCTTTATAATAATTTAAAAACCCTACATTTAAAATTTTAAAAGCAAAAAGATACAGGTCTATGTTGTTATGACGAAGACAATACAAATCAATTCATAAAACAAATAATGTTTGTGTATTAAATATTATCTTAAAGTAATTATGGTAAAAATGTCATTGAAACACTACTCACATTTAAAACATTGTGTTGTTTGCTTACTTACACTACCCAAATCCCCTGCTTCTCTCTCCTGTCTTCTCCCCAAGAGAAAAGCTGCTTACAACCTATATTAAAGGTTAGATATGTAATCATCAGGGTTAAAGGTAGGATTGGAATTTAGTTCTTAAGAATCAAACTATCCTTTCATTATGTATGTGTTTTTTTTGCATTTATTTTGTCTAATATTAATAAACAGGAAAGTACCTCTCAAGTACTAAAGATTGGAGACTAAAAATCTTTAGACTAAAGATATGTTAGCCATTATTCTAAACTTTTTAGAGCTCTTTTCTCATAATTTCTTTCAGGAATCCCTGAGACAAGCAATATTATTACCTATTTTACAGAAGAACAAACTGAGGCAAGAGGTTAGGCCATTTGCTCAGTTGCACAGGACTAACCCTGGTGAACTCAGGATATGAACCCAGGCATGGCAATCCATTCCAATATTCTTACCTGGAGAATCTCATGGACAGAGGAGCCTAATGGGCTACAGGACACTGGGTCGAAAAGAGTCAGGCACGACTGAAGCAACTAAGCATGCACACACACACTTCTGAATTTCAGAACCCACATTCTTTACCTGTCATGATCTGTGACATCTAATTCCGATTATTTTCAATACCATGAATTTTCTAGTCCAAGACTTGGAGGCAAGAATTTAAGAAGTCAGCCTGGTGAAGGTCTGCAGATCTGTTCAGTGGTAGGAAAATTCCTCTACCACCCACAACCCATGGAAACAGGTATGACAGTAAAACACTGCTCCTTTCCCACTCTCAAGCCTCCCAGTTCTGGAAAGTATAGCATCAGGTTGTGGATGTCCCGGTTCTCAATATTTTAAGCCACAAGAGTGGCATAAAAGGATAGTTATCAAGAAAGCATGAATTTATGTGAGGAAAGCCACATAAAAATATGAACAACTTCTTCTAAGATTTGCTTTTTTCCATGTCTTTAAAATATAAGTGTAAAAGAAATTTGGTTTTGTTGGTAAAGAGTGATGGAGGCATTTGCCATCGCAAGGCTAGCAAAGTGACATTATCCCTCCCATGAAGAGCCGGAGCCCAGAAGCAGGGGCAGAGGATGTGAGCTGGGGAGACCGGCGTGGATGACAGCACGGCTTCCCAAGGCATCAGCATCCTCCAGCTGCACTGCTCTCTTCTCAGCCCCCCGGGAAGCGTTGGCAAAGCACAGAATAAAGAGATGTTTTCTTGAAAGCATATGATGAATTATGTCAGACTTTGTGAATTAAGGCACCCTGTGAGGAAGCCAAAATCTGAGCTGCATAGACTTGGGTGTAGAACAGGAAAGAATAAAGGCTTGATTATGGTTTCTGTTTTCTTTCAACTATCAGTCACACGTTTCTTCATGTGAATTTCATTCTCGTATTATTCCTAGAGGCTGATTTGAATTTAGCATTAATACAACTAGCAGTCAGATATAATATTTTATTGTTTTAATGTGTTCTTTATATTCAGGTTTTCATTTATTTCCTCGGGTGGTGAAGGGGGAGTATTAAACTGAGAAAAGACACTTTTAGGCAACATTTCCTATGTTTTAAAATGAAAAAAAAATGAGAGATATTTTTGCAGTTGCTGGCTTTAACATTTCCAATGTCTCTTATTCTCAAATATATTAAATACATAAAAAGAAATCTCCATTTAAAAAAACTTAACTGGTTCAGTATTTTCTTAAATCAGGAAATACTGTATACTTATTTAGTCCTGTGTTCATTTTTTTTTAGGTTTGGAAGACAATTAGAAATAATCTAGATGCCCTTTAAACTTACATTATAGTGAGTAGAAATAGATAGCAAATGAGCATGCATTAATCAATATTAATGTAAACTAACTAATCATGATGTGATTTCAGACAGTGGAAATGCTACTAAAAACTACTTCAGTGAAAAAAATCATTCCAATTTGACTTTGTATTTTTTTTCAAGAAATATGTCTTCTAAATGTAAATTGCAAATTTAGAAAGGCCACTTAATTTTTAAAGTCCAAATAAATGGTGATATGTTTTCACTGGGATATTTTCACTGAGGCAACTTGGGATAATAACTATTGTCTAGCAGGTAACCTAGAGTAGCTTCCTCACTCTTGGTCTGAAAGCATTCTGGAAGGATTTCACTGGCTCAAAGAGTGCTGCAAATATCATTCAACCCCCAGATTGATAAATGTGAAAAGATTTGGCAGTTGAGAATAAGGATTGTGGTGAACATAAGCAAGCAGTCTAAATCTAGAAATCAGACTATCAGATGTTTGAAAACCAACAATACCAAATATACCATATCCTTACTGAAACTTTCTCTGATGGCATTAGTCCATTTTAATATGACCAATTTCTGAGTTTTTGAATGCCTTTGTTCACAATTAAGACAAAGTTAAAAATATATTTATTATCATTGCATATGGAGTATTTTACTATTTTTATTCTCTCTGCCTGTATATGTTCCCAACAAGCACTTAAGAGCCTTACAACATATATGACTTTGTATAGAACACATTAAATGATAAGAAGTTGCTACATTTAATATGTTTGATGGATACAACAATATGAAAGAACATGATGAACTGAAAGGTTAAGATAAGAGAGTTTAAACAATTTTTACTTTGTTGCATGAAATTTAATTTGGTCAATTTGGGGTGATGTTAGATGGGGAAAAGTGTCACTCTCTACACCAAGCTACAGTATATGTGAAAAGAGGCCTGGGTGAGATCATAAAGGGCCAAGCACAAACAAAAATCTCAATCCTATATGAGGTAGACAAGAGATCAGAAAAGAACCAGAAGCAGAGGAAGAAGCAGAATAGGCATGAGGTGGTCTTAAGGACTGAGAACTCGGCAGTCACTCGGGGGTGGAGGGGGAGGTCATCTGCCTCAAAGACACTAGAGGAAAGTTCAGTAGGCTCCCCCACAGTCAAATAGGAGTAAAGCAGTATGGTGGCTGAGAGCCTGACATGCTAAGCCAGACTGCCTGAACTAGATTATTGGCTCTGCCTCTTGCCAGCATTGCAAATTAAGATGCTGAAGCAAGTTACTTAACCTCTGCATGCCTCAGTATCACCATTAAAAAAAACGAGAAGTTGATGATAAAACAATAGATTTCATAGGGCTATCAAATGCATTAAATGAGATAGTTTGCTGCTCCTGCTGCTAAGTCACTTCAGTCGTGTCCGACTCTGTGTGACCCCATAGACGGCAGCCACCAGGCTCCCCCGTCCCTGGGATTCTCCAGGCAAGAACACTAGAGTGGGTTGCCATTTCCTTCTCCAATGCATGAAAGTAAAAAAGTGAAAGTGAAGTCGTTCAGTCGTGTCTGACTCTTCGCGACCCCATGGACTGCAGCCCCCCCCCGGCTCCTCCATCCATGGGATTTTCCAGGCAAGAGTACAGCTTCTAAAACTATACCTTGCACATAGGGATAAAGTATTATCAGGAGACACCACCTGAGGTTTAAGAAGACAGCCAATTGCTATTAAGACTCTTTGATAAGAGACATTGAGGGTAAAACTCAAGTCCTATGTTTAAGAGTATTGACACAAAATAAATAGACTGCCGTATAATTCTCCAACAAAGATGGGTTTATTCTGCAACAGCAGTGTCACAATTCAGGGTCTGCAACCTTTGTGATCCACATGTAAGACCACCACAAGGCATGAGAAGGGAAAACAAATTATAGAGAGGAAAAGAAAATTGTGGAGACTACAGTAAACAGAGAGTCTAGGCCTTTCATTGGCTGAGTCCTTGCCAAGAAGTAAGAGGGGTCTTTCTTCTTCCTCTAGGGCTCTGCTATTACCACAGGGCATGGGAGCCCCCATTCTGGTCTCCCAACTCTATTTAATTGTGGTTTCTATTTATTAATTTTTTTTACAAGGGTATGGATGAAGGTTGAGTCTTTTTGGAAGACACACAATTTCTATCTCAAGGAGGTAAAAGATCCCTCATTCCTGTAACAATCAGAAATACTCAAGATGTGATGGAACTTTTAAGAGTCCAGTTACTAAAATATAGGTTCAAGGATTAAGAAACCCCAGGAAAGGGATGCTGGGTGGACATAATATTACACTGAGCCATCAACAACTTGCAGAGATTTGGTGAGTAGAACAGGATTGGTCTCAGGTAGGCCTAAACGTCGAGGCTGTTTAGTGGTTTCAGTTCTGGGAATTTGCAAGTGGAAGGATCAAGAAACTAGAGGGAGCACTGAAATCTTGAGAGGACAGCTGTCTCTCTGTGACTATCAGTTACAGGCAGAACATAGCATATTTGCAGGGAGGATGACGTCTCCAGACACTTCATAAACTCTGAAGCCAACGGGTGGGTCTCATCTTGACCTTGGTGGTGATCACCCTTATCCTCTGTGCAGCTTAATTACTCTAAAAAATCTTCACATGAGCACTCTCACAAAACAAATGACCACATAGATTTTATAGCAAACACTGGTCAGTTTGTCTTTTTGTCTTATCATCTTATTAAGGATAACATTTTTAGCTGAGTTTTAGAATTTGACTACACACTCTGAACATCTGTAAAATCAATCAGTTTTTCCAAGTATATTGAGATATAATTGACATATAACATCATATAAGTTTAAGGTGAGGTAAAGTGAAGTCGCTCAGTTGTGTCCGACTCTTTGCAACCCCATGGGCTGTAACCTACTAGGCTTCTCCATCCATGGGATTCTCCAAACAAGAATACTGGAGTGGGTTGCCATTTCCTTCTCCAGGGGATCTTCCCGACCCAGGGATTGAACCTGGGTCTCCCGCATTGGAAGCAGATGCTTTAACCTCTGAGAAGGTGTACAATATGTTTTGATACATGTACATATTGTAACATGTTTGCCAGAATATGGTTAGTTAACACACCTTTCACTATACATAACTACCATTTAGTGGTTGTTATGGGGAGGGCATTAAAGTTCTATTTTCATAGCAACTTTCAATTATACCATAAATTATTATAACTATAGTCACTATGCAGCACTTTTCAGTCCCTGAACTCATCTTATAACTTAAAGTTTATACCCCAATTTCCCCCACCCCTCAGACACTGGCAACCATTATTCTACTCTTTGTTTCTATGAGTTCAATGTTTTTAGATTCCTCATATAAGCAATCTCATACAGAGATTGCTTCTACCATCAATCTCTTCTACCATCTAACTTGTTTCAGTTAGCATAATGTTCTCAAGGTCCACTCATATTATCACAAATGGCAGAATTTCCTTCTTTCTCATGGCAGGATAATATTCCATTGTATATATATGTATGTATAACTTTATCAATTCATTTGTAGAGGGATATTTAGGTGGCTTTGATATCTTGGCTACTGTGAGTAGTGCTTCAAAGAACATACTGCAGATATCTCTTTGAGATATTGATTTCATTTCCTTTGGCTATATAACTAGAAGTGGGATTGCTGGATCATATGGTAGTTCTATTTTTAATTTTTTGAAGAAACTCTATACTGTTTTTGACCGTGGATATACCACATTACTTCCCTTCTGAGAAGATTGAAAGGGTGTTTTTCCTCCATATCCTCTCCAGCACTTACTTATACCTGATGATCAGTCATGCTGAGCACCTTTTCAAGCACTTGTTGGTCATTTGCATATCTTCTTTGGAAAAGAAATTCTATTAATGTGGCATATCCCATTTATTGATTTGTATATGTTGAACTATCCCTTCATTCCAGGGATGCATTCCACTTGATCATAGAACATCACTATTTTAATGTGCTTTTGAGTTTGGATTGCTATTATTTTACTGAGATTTTTTTGCATGTATGTGCTTCAGGGATATTGGCCTATATTTTCCTTTTCCTGTAGCATTCTTATCTGCTTTTAGTATCAGGGTGATGCTGACCTCATAAAATCAGTTTGGGAATGTTCTCTTATATTTTTTGGAAGACTGTGAGTTCAAGTTTTTTTTTAAATATTTGGTAAAATTCTGTGATATCATCTATTACTATGTTTTGGATTAGTGATTCAATCTTGTTGCTTGTCTGCTCAGATTTTTTATTCCTTCTTTCATACTTGGTAGGCTGGAAAATCCCATGGACGCAGGAGCCTGATGGGCTGCAGTCCATGGGGTCTCTAAGAGTCGGACACGACTGAGGGACTTCACTTTCACTTTTCACTTTGATGCATTGGAGAAGGAAATGGCAACCCACTCCAGTGTTCTTGCCTGGAGAATCCCAGGGACGGGGGAGCCTGGTGGCTGCCGTCTATGGGATCGCACAGAGTTGGACACAACTGAAGCGACTTAGCAGCAGCAGCAGGCTGTATGTTTCTAAGAATGTTTCCATTTCTTCTAGGTTTTTCAATTTGTTAGTGTCTAATTGTTAAGCATAATCTCTAATAATCCTTTGTATGTATGTTCCTTTTTTGTAAAGTCTTCTCTTTTATTTCTAAAGATGTCTGGCATATTCAAATGCAAAGAACTGTGGTGTGACACAGGACGAATCTATAGGAAGTCCATGGTGATTGTACTAGCTGCTGTTTCCTTCAGGTCATAAGCTTCTGGGGTTATCTGTAGAGCAGATTACAAGGAACTCTGGTCACTCCCGCCACATAGCTGATCCGGTAAACTCTGCTCTTCATCATGTTCTTCCTAGCTGTCTTTATATGCCTCAGCTTTGCAAGCGTCTGGATAGGGTGAAACCAAAGCCACGTCTATGGGTTTCTTTCTGGCTGAATTTTAGACTTTAAGTCAGTATTTTGAGTACCTGTAAAGCAAGCTATTCCTTAAATCTCATTTACTCTCTCAGCTGTGTATTATGTATATCTGTAGCTGTATCTACTGTATTTGTATCTAACCACCATCTCTGACCACCTTAGCATCTAGCACAGTGCTAAAGACAGACAGATATCCATTAATGACTGCTAAAAAAGTACATGCACTTATAGAGAAGAGCCAGATACATTTTTCCTATTAAGGATGCGCTAAATTGTGTGATGAGCACATGGCTTGGTTTGTGACTCATGGATTAGTGGGATTTGCTAGACAGAGTGGGGTTTTCTGGTGACAGTTTCTAATCTCTGATTTCCCTCATTTTTAACACATCTATTTTTGGCCTTTGTTGCTGTTTTGAAGCTTTTCAGAGCTAAAACGGAGTGTAATATTACGGAAGAAGAAGAAAGACGAAGGGGCTCTTTCTTTTATTTTTAAATTCTGTTTCTTATTTGAAGGTCTAGGAAATGACCCTAAGATGCCAGTTTAGGTCTTCTCAACTGATCCATCAGAGCTTCAGTTTCCCTGCTTTGTTGGCCTGTAGCTCTTTCAGTCTTAAGATATTGGTGTATCCATCCCTTTCTAATTTTCTAGGTCATTAGATAGCAGTTTTGAGAGAATCACCAGGGATCAATAAGAGACTTCAGGAAATCTGTACATCATCCATTCCTAACGCAAGATCATCAGTCACCTCTTAGGTTCAAAAGTCACAATGAAATGAAGGACTAAACACAAAATACTTATGATTGGTTTTTATTCCCAGCGTATTTTATTGAAGACTATAGTTTGAGATTATTCAGGCATTTATTTGGAACTATTTCTTAATGTCATAAATAAAAAAGTGACAACTGCCCAGGATTTACCTTTATTCAAGGCAATCCTATTCCAAAATCATTTATTAAATTTGTACTTAGGAACTATTTTTTTTCTATCCTTATTTTGAGGTTAAATCCAGTAAATGTTAGTTCTACACTATTATTTGCAGGTTAAGAATGAAATATATGAGATTTGCCCAACACAAAAACATGATAGTCTGTTGACCATGATGTTTTAATTTTTAAAATAAAAAAATAATTTTTCCTTTATTAGAAAGAACATGAGACAAAAAGTTTGTTTTAAGTGATTTGGGGAAAGATCGGTGATTTTATCTAAACAAAGCAGCCTCTTCTGCATGAGCACCACTGGTCTAGTATTACCTGTCATAAGGTCATAAAGTAGGGAAAGTGCCAAAGTTTGTATTTAGAAAGCCAAATTTTAGACTCTTACTTCTGAACATCATGTAAAATGAACAATAGTTTGGGACAGTATAAGGTTATAATCTTAGTTTCTCCACTTATTCAGCATGAAGTTGTGGGTGAGTTACTTAGATCTTAGCTTTAGTCTTTCATCTGTAGAACAGCAAGCGTCTATATTTCTTTCTTGGGGTTACTGTGATATTTAACAATAATATTTATAAAGACATAGGTGCCATCTAGCACTTGGTAGGTTGGAAATAATTCTTCTTTTCACAAATGTGTAAAATATTTATTATTTTTTGAAAGAATGGCAAAACTTTCTGGCCATTTATAAATCCTTCCACATATGATCTCACCTTTTACATGTTTTCTTGATTTCCTCTTGCCCTCATTTACTCTCCAACTCAAAATAGAGGAGGTAAGACATATACTAGATAGAAATAGTTCAATTAAAAATTCTTAGCATGTATCTACATTATTGCCTCTTTGAACATATGACTTAAGGCAATAAGGGAAATTACAGAGACTATGATATGGTTGAAAGACATCCTTGTCTTAGGGATCAGACATTTGGATTTAAATGGATTTAAATCCTAGCTTCATTTTTTACAGCTGATGAACCTCCTTATAGAGAATTAGCACACTTAAGTACAAAATAGAATATACTGGGTTGGCCAAAAAGTTTGTTCAAGTTTTTCTGTAAGATGTTACTGAAAAACCTGAATGAAACTTTTTGATCAGCCTATTATATACATATACATAGAGTCATAGATATATGTGTATGCATATGTGTATATATATGTGTGTGTGTATGAAAGTCATTGTTAGTCACTCAGTCATGTCTGACTCTTTGTGACCCTATGGACTGTAGCCTGCCAAGTTCCTCTGTCCATGGGATTCTCCAGGCAAAAATACTGGAGTGGGTAGTCATTCCCTTCTCCAGGGGATCTTCCTGACCCAAGGATTGAATCCAGGTCTCCTGTATTGCAGGCAGATTCTTCACCTTCTGAGCTACCAGGAAGCCCCATGTGTGTGTATATATGTATGTATATTATTTTGTATATATTACAAAGTGTATAGGGAGCCTGGTGGGCTGCCGTCTGTGGGGTCGCACAGAGTTGGACACGACTGAAGCGACTTAGCAGCAGCATACCATAATTAAACATATTGTATATGTATATGCTTCTATATACTCTTTATGAGTATATATTCCAAAACATGTTGAATGAAAAATCCAAGATATAAACAATTGTGTATGGTTTGATGCCATTTATATAAAACATCCATAAAAAATTATATTTATGGTTAGATAATTGATGCACAGTTATTACAAAGAGGATGTTTACAAAGCACCAGAACATATTTTAATGTTTCAAAATTATTAAAAAATTTACCCCTGTAGATGATGTTACAAAGGGCAAAATAGCTCTGTTGGTAAATCATTTGCCTGCAATGCAGGAGACCTGGATTCGATTCCTGGGTTTGCGAAGATCCCTTGGAGAAGGAAATGGCAACCCACTCCAGTATTCTTGCCTGGAAAATCCCATAGACAGGGGAGCCTGGCAGGCTATAGTCCACAGGATTGCAAGAACTGGACATGACTTAGCAACTAAACCACCAAACCACCACAAAAGGAATTTACCTTCATGTCAAAATTTTTACTTAAAGAATGCAAAATGCTATAGGATAACTGTCGTGGATGTGGAATTACACATACTTTCTTTAACATCCCTTATGTGATCTCAGTTGTAAAAATTATTTTTAAAAGTTTTTTTTAATTAGATCAGTTGAGAGAATTCATATAAAATGATTATTAGTAAGTCATACTTTTTAAGAAGTGCAGTTCTTCAAAACCTAAAGGAGTCAGGGACCCCCTCATAAGGATTATGTGAAGGGCTACTGAAGTAAGAATCTTGCAACCAGTTATTAGTGATCAGAGACTTGATTTATCACCCACTCTGTTTCTACACTTAGTTCTATCAACTTCTGTTTCATGTGTTGTGAGGTTGTGTTGTTCATTGTGCACACATTTATAATTGTGCACATATTTATAATTGCTATATATTCCTGGTGGGTTGACCCTTTATCATTATGTAATATACCTGTTTGCTTGTAGTAATTTTCTTTGTTCTTTAGTCTACTTTATCTGATATTAATATAGCTATTTTTGCTTTCTTTTAACAAAAGTAATGGTTATATGGTATATTTTTTTCAATAATTTTATTTTAACTTGCCTACATTTTTTAGTCCAATGTGA
>SJYQ01000126.1:733712-748762 GCA_006410935.1 Redunca redunca | reverse complement strand
TGTTACAGAATTTCATCCTTTTTGTGGCTGAGTAATATATATATATTATATATATATATTTATATATTATCCATGAGGTCGCTAAGAGTCAGACATGGCTGAGCAACTTCACTTTCCTATCATAAATGTTGTCTTTGTTATTCATTTGTCAGTCATATACCAAACCTATCTACATAAAAATACGATATTTCCTCTTTTTCTCCTTTGCTCCTCCTGCTTCTCTTTCTCTTCTTCTCCTTCTTCTCTTGAAGTAGAAAACATGTTGAGATACAATTGAAATAAGAACTGAAAGAACATGTGATCTGGATGTACCACCAGCTTATCTGAGCCAGAAAATCTCAAACAATACTACATAACAACAACAACAACAAGTTAAAAATACTTACAGTAATTCACTCCTCTCCATATTTTCAAAAAGTAAATCTAAGAGTAAAATTTAAGTTATTTTTGAGCAACCTACGTGATTTGGCCATGTCCAGCCATCACCTATTTACTATTTATTTTTTTCAACTTGATGCCACTTTTTCTAATAAAAGGAAGATTTGATAATACTATATGTCTCCTTTATAAATAGAAAATCTGACCATAAAATGAAGGTAAAAGTAAAAAAAAAAAACAAAACACACACACATAATAATGTTATTAAATTACAGTTTGATGCTATTTTCTGCACATTACTCCAAGCATAGAACTCTTTATTTGTTCCAAAAACATAAGATCATTAAATACTCTAAAATTTATTCTTTTGATGAAATTATAAGGATGAGTTGATGAAAAATTCAAAGTAATTTAGCATTGTATCCACATATTACCTAAACCATTATGCAGACTTCCCAAGGGAAATCTCACTTTAGGGAATCACTGCTATAGTCCTATACACCAGAATATTTGCTATTCCTGATACATTTTATCTTTTCCTACACAGGTCCTAGAAGAGTCTTTACTGTCTCTTCCACTTAGGAATAAGGGACTAATACCTCTACTATCTATAAAAAATCTTAAAAATTAGAAAAGTGGACAAAATATATAACCACACAGTTCACATAGGAAGATATACAACTGATCTTCAAACATATGAAAAGATGCTCTTATTCACTGATAATGAAAGAAATGCACATTAACATTACAATGAGATACTGTTTTCTATCTACTAAGAAGACCAAACTTGGGTTCCCTTCTGGCTCACACAGTAAAGAATCTGCCTGCAATGCAAGAGACCCAGGTTCAATTCCTGGGTCAGGAAGATCACCTGGAGAAGGAAATGGCAACCCACTCCAGTATTCTTGCCTGGAGAATCCCATGAACAGAGCAGTCTGGCAGGCTACAGTCCATGGGGTCACAGAGTTGGACACGATTGAGTGACTGACACACAAGAAGACCAAAACTGACAACAAAATCTTCTAACTACATAAGACTTTTTGCAAATGATTATATATACTTAGGGCTTCCCTGTCTGCTTCCCTGGTGCCTCAGATGGTAAAGAATCTGCCTGCAATGCAGGAGACCCAGGTTCGATCCCTGGGTCAGGAAGATATCCCCTGGAAAAGAAAATGACAACACATTCCAGTATTCTTGCCTGGAGAATTCTATGGGCAGAAAAGCCTGTCCATGGGGTTGAAAACAGCTGGACACAACTTAGCAACTAAACAAAAGCAACGAACATACACTCATACTGTATTTTTCAGTAACTTCTTATACGACCTGGGAGTATCACTATCCATAGTTAATTGATAACTGTTAACTGCTTTTCTACATAGCTCAGATGTGCTCAGACACTGTTGTGTATGAGAATCATGGGAGGAACTGACAAAATTAACAAGGCCAGGCCATCCAGTATTTCCACAATCCTAAGCCTCTGAATTCTGATTCCAATATATGTTTGAGAATCATTGCCATAACCCTTAAGAGTTTTCTAAGACAGAAGCAACTTAAAACTGAAACACCAGAAATTAGAAATATCTACTTTTGATATTTTTGCTATGAGATTCTTATTTTAAAATGCTTCATGATTTTTTTTCTTCTTTCCAAAGGCAATTCTGGTGTACACCATAGTTTGAAAACTACAAGTCAATCCTATTGACACTTCGATCTAAACAGAAGATGCTGCCATATACATATACATACATACACGTGTGTGTGTGTGTGTGTGTGTGTGTGTGTGCGTTACCAGGGAAGCATGCTACTCATCCTATATCAGATCATGGAAAGAGAATACCCCTTCTCTGCCTGTGGTATTACTGGAGCTGTCTGTGGTTCTGAATTTTTTTACTGCTTTCCTGGAGTGAAATTTAACATCATTGTTTTTTCCCCCACCCCTCATTTCCAGTTTGTTGTTCTTCAGTAAATCAGACATTAAACCTATCACTATAGTAAAGTAATTCTCAACTAGGTGAGATTATGCCCTCAAATGACATTTGACAATGCCTGGACTCATTTTTTTAATTGTCAAGACAACTTTGTGTGTGTGTGTCCTATTGATATCTAATGTGCAGAGGCCAAGAATTTTACAATGCACAGGACAACCCCTCATACCAATAATACCAAATGCCAGTATTTTTGCTGTTGAGAAAATCCACCACAGAATAATAGTTATATGCTGGGTATCCTGACCCTGATTAGTTGAATTTTTTTATGACAAACAGCAAATGCATTCAATACTCTTTGCTTTTACAACCACTACCCATATCTAAGACACTTCACCTGAAATATTAGTAGTGCATTTTTCATAAAGGACCCAATGATTGTTTCTCCCCAGTTAAAAAGAAAACCACCTCCCTACCTCCCTCTCATTGTCCTTAGCATAAAATCCAAACTTTTAACCAAGATCTATAACACCTTTTGTGATGTGAATAACACCTACATCATCAGCTTAAAACAGGACCATTTTCTTCACGTTCATTTTTCTCTATCCTCAATGCCTTTGGAAATTAATAACACATGAGAAAACATTTCCTGATTTAAAGAATTCACTCTTGCCTAGAAAAAGCTCCCACCCTAACTTTTGCATGTTAATTTATAGTCAGTCATTCAGAATCAGCCTGGGCCCTCAGAATGGTTTTACTTAACCATTCTATTTAAAATGACTGCCTTAGGACTTCCTTGGTGGTCCAGTGGCTACGACTCTGTGCTCCCAATATAGGGGCCCTGGTTAGATCCCTGTTCAGGGAAACTAGATCCCACACGCCATGACTAAGACTCAGAATGCTCAAATAAATATTTAAAAAAATTAAGTGACTGCCTTTAATTGTTAGTTATCACAGATGGGTTTTATATTTAATTATACATTTACTTATGTCATTTTTCCCATCCATACTTCAATATAAGCTACATGAGGAAATATATCACATATAACCTCCTAATCATGTCCTTCCATATTTAACCCAATGCTTGACATACAGTAAAAAATAATTTAAAAATAAATAAATAAATAATCAGGCTTCCCAGGTGGCTCAGTTGTAAAGAATCTGCCTGCCAATGCAGGAGACGCAGGAGACTTGGGTTCAATCTCTGGGTCGGGAAGATACCCTGAAGGAGGAAATGGCAACCCACTCCAGTATTCTTGCCTGAAAAGAATCCCAAGGACAGATAGGCCTGGTGGGCTTCACTCCATGGGGTTCCAAAAGAATCAGGCATCACTGAGGACTGAGCACACGTGCAAAATATAATTATTCAACGAAGAAATGACCTATAGAAACATTACATGCCTCCAAAACAAAATAGAAGTGTTACAACAAGTTGCACCAAGACAAAAAAAAAAAAAGTAAAAGTAAAAATGAAAAGAAAACACAGATCATCCACTGGGACAAGACTAAAGAGAATCACTCTCAGAGAAGTAAAATTAAACCGTCCTAAAATGATTTCACTTTGAAAATCTAAATCCGTGTTCAACAGTGCAAAGGCTCAAAATTACAACTGAAATACAGATCAAATCACTGGAAGTAGTCTCATTTTTAATTAAACATCATCTCTACACCTGGATCCACTGTATACCCTGTTTACTTTGTTAATTATGTTGTTTGAAGAGCAGAGCAAGGCACTCATACAGAATGATTTATTGACTCAAACAATGTAAATTCTGTGGTTTTGAAGACACTTTGGGTGTGCTTGAGACAAAAGAGATAATTGGTCTGCCCAAAGCATTTTTGTTTCAGTAGTTCTTCACTTTCACACATATAGAACACAAAACAAGATCATTTTGTTTCATTTCTATTGGTAGGTCCATAGTGAAAGCTAAATTGTGTTCTTTGTTTCTTGGAAAGAAACCATTTTCAGACCACTGAAAGAAGTTTGTCTTGTGCAACTAACACACAGTAAAACATCTATCTAGTACAGAAAAAATTATATGCCAGCATGTACACACATACCTAACAGTAGCAGACACTCTAAGTTTTCAAAGGAAGCCCAAGAATAGACATCAAGGAAAGCACTGACTTGCAATGAATTAAACATGAATTGACTTTTTCCCTTTTCTACACAAAGGAAATATTTTTTGTACATGAAAGTATGCACACATTTTTTTTTGGTGGGGGGTGGTAAAAACTACTTTGTGTTTAGCTTGCTTACTGTTTAAGTGCTCATATCAGAACCTAAGTTTTATCCATTCCCAGGGTTGTAAATTCAGAGACTTCTAAGACTTTTGTCCTGGCAACTGCACAGAGGATGGGAGATGGCAGGACAAATTAGTGGTTCACAAATTTTCATTCCCTTTTGGTAAACATTGTTTATGGTTATTTTTCACTCTTTCTTCTTTCCTTTTTTCTGTTTCTTTCTCTCTTGCTAGGAGACTTTTGGTTGAAACAAACATTAGGGATTTCTAGAATGTTGTCTGAAGACATATATATGCCTTACTAATTTCTTCAATGGTAGACAAAATCATAAGTGAATCTTTTTATAATAAAGAGTATGGCTGGATCTCTTTTTCATCAACTTTTTGATTTGAAAATATTTTCATATTGATATATGTAACCAAATAAAAATGAAAATAATTTATGAGTTCTTAAACTTAACTAGAAACATTTTGCAATCCACTTGAAATTGGGGGAAAAGGGATTGTATAGTGTGAACATTTTAGTAAATGAATACTTTTACTCCTTTAAAATCAGTAAATAACTTCATTTTCATTTAATATTCCATTACAACACATATGACTGGAGAAGACAATGGCACCCCACTCCAGCACTCTTGCCTGGAAAACCCCATGGATGGAGGAGCCTGGTGGGCTACAGTCCATGGTGTCGCTACGAGTCGGACATGACTGAGCGACTTCACTTTCACTTTTCACTTTCATGCATTGGAGAAGGAAATGGCAACCCACTCCAGTATTCTTGCCTGGAGAATCCCAGGGATGGGGGAGCCTGATGGGCTGCCGTCTATGGGGTTGCACAGAGTCGGACACAACTGAAGCGACTTACCAGCAGCAGCAACATGACACATATGAGTAACATGCTATTATAATAGCTATGCTACATTCAGAGTTATGTATTTTTCTGCTAGTTAATGGGTAAATATTTACCTGTCTTTAAAATTATTTTAAAGTTACTTTACTTGAGTACTTGGTTTTTTTCAACTGAAACTTACTAGAAGATAAAATACACAATTCTCTACATTATTTTCACAACCATAAGGAATAAAGATCTCCTACAAATAAAAAGGAAAAAAGAAAAATACGTCTTTAATCAATAACCATAATTCTACAGATGATCTCACCAAGCATTAGTGACCTTGAATGAAATCATTACGTTTCCTTCTCCAACAGAGATCTCTTTCATCACTGTTCTTGACAAAGTTCCGTAATTTNGACTATTTTCTCTTTATACAGCTGTATTGACAAAAATACCTTTGAGGGAGGGAAATACTTTAATAAAAAACATTATTTATGTTTCACAGTAAGTGAACAGAATATCCAGAAATTTCTAGGCCATGAGATAATGTAATATAAGCTTGCTTAATATACCATAAAAGTGCCAGTTAATTCACAGAATATGTTGCCATTGGTATTATTTCCCACTTGGTTCCATCTCATAATTCAAACATAATTTTCTAAGCAATCCTTTTTAATATACCTATAATATTTTTTTCTTTGCCTAATGTAACACAATAGTCATATTTCTATGTAACTGCCACTCACTAGAATTTACATTTTTTATTCCTTCAAAAGCAAAATGGTAATTATTCTTCCCACAGTGTTGAAGATCTGTGAACCTAATCTACTATTGTTCTGCCAAGATTAGGATTTCTTTCTTTTTGTTTGTTTTGCACTGCCTCTCAGTCTTGGTATCCATATTCATGTGTAAAATCATATTGCATAGAACAGTTTATAAACTTTTAAGTCAATATATGATGAACATTTTTCATGTCATTAAATGTTCTTCTATAACATTATAAAATCATTTAAAATAATCTCATGGGATGGCCAAACAAATAAGATCTTACAATATGTATTTGATGAGCATTTATGAAATTTTGTTATTTTAAACAATGTTATGATCAAAATCTTTTTAAATTTTCCAGTTTCAGAAGTAAAGGATGGTACTGTGTTACATGTATCTTTTGAGAAGATTGAGTATCATTTCAGTTTAGTCACTCAGTTGTGTCTGACTCTTTGCAATCGCATGGACTGCATCATTCCAGGCTTCCTGTCCATCACCAACTTCTGGGGCTTACTCAAACTCATGTTCATCGATTGGGTGATGCCATTCAACCATCTCATCCTCTGTCATCCCCTTTTCCTCCCACCTTCAATATTTTCCAGCATCAGGGTCTTTTCAAATGAGTCAGTTCTTCACATCATGTGGCCAAAGTATAAGAGTTTCAGCTTCAGCATCAGTCCTTCCAATGAATATTCAGAATTGATTTCCTTTAGGATGGACTGGATGGATCTCCTTGCAGTCCAAGTGACTCTCAAGAGTTTTCTCCAACACCACAGTTCAAAGGCATCAATTCGTCAGTGCTCAGCTTTCTTTATTGTCCAACTCTCACATTCATACATGACTACTGGAAAAACCACAGCTTTGACTACACGGGCCTTTGTTGGCAAAGTTATATCTCTGCTTTTTAATATGCTGTCGAGGTTGGGAAATTTCTTCCTTTTCTAGCTTTTCTTCCAAGGAGCAAGCGTCTTTTTATTTCATGGCTGCAGTCATGCAGTGATTTGATCGCAGTGATTTTGGAGCCCCCAAAAATAAAGTCTCATGCTAATTCAATTTTTCCCCATTTATTTGCCATGAAGTGATGAGACAAGATGCCAAGATCTTAGTTTTCTGAATGTTGAGTTTTAAGCCAACATTTCCACTCTCTTTTACTTTCGTCAAGAGGCTCTTTAGTTCTTCTTCACTTTCTGCCATAAAGATGGTGTCATCTGCATATCTGAGGTCATTTAGATTTCTCCCAGAATCTTGATTGCATCTTGTGCTTCATCCAGCCTAGCATTTCTCATTATGTATTCTGCATATAAGTTAAAAAAGCAAGGTGACAATATACAGCCTTGACGTACTCCTTTCCTAATTTGGAACCAGTCTGTTGTTCCATGTCCAGTTCTAAATGTTGCTTCTTGACCGGAATACAGATTTCTCTGTAGGCAGGTCAGGTGGCTTGGTATTCCCATTTCTTGAAGAATTTTCCATAGTTTGTTGTGATCCACACAGTCAAATGCTTTGGCATAGTCAATAAAGCAAAAGTAGATGTTTTTCTGGAACTCTATTGTTTTTTGATGATCCAGCGGATGTTGGCAATTTGATCTCTGGTTCTTCTGTCCTTTCTAAATTCAGCTTGAACATCTAGAAGTTCAAGGTTCATGTACTGTTGAAGCTTGGCTTGGAGAATTTTGAGCATTACTTGGCTAGAGTGTGAGATGACTGCAATTGTGTGGTAGTTTAAACATTTTTTGGCATTGCCTTTCTTTGGGATTGGAATGAAAACTGACCTTTTCCAGTCCTGTGGCTACTGCTGAGTTTTCCAAATTTGCTGGCATATTGAGTGCAACACTTTCACAGCATCGTCTTTTAGGATTGAAAGAGCTCAACTGGATTTTCATCACCTCCACTTGCTTTGTTCGTAGTGATACTTCCTAAGGCCCACTTGACTTCTCATTCCACAATATCTGCCTCTAGGTGAGTGATCACACCATCACGGTCATCTGGGTCATGAAGATCTTTTTTGTATAGTTCTTCTGTGTATTCTTTCCACCTCTTCTTAATATCTTCTGCTTCTGTTAGGTCCGTACCATTTCTCTCCTTTATTGTGCCCTTCTTTGCATGAAATGGTCCCTTGGTATCTTTAATTTTCTTGAAGAGGGCTCTCATCTTTTGATTCTATTGTTTCCCTCTATTTCTTTGCATTGATCACTGAAGAAAGCTTTCTTATCTCTCCTTGCTATTCTTTGGAACTCTGCATTCAAATGGGTATATCTTTCCTTTTCTCATTTGCCTTTGGCTTCTCTTCTTTTCATAGCTATTTGAAAGGCCTCCTCAGAGTGCTTTTTTTTTGCCTTTATTTTTCTTGGGGATGGTCTTATCCCTGTCTCCTGTACAATGTCATGAACAACTGTCCATAGTTTTTTAGGCACTCTATCAGATCTAATCTCTTTAATCTATTTGTCACTTCCACTGTATAATCATAAGGGATTTGAATTAGGTCATACCTGAATGGTCTAGTGGTTTTCCTTACTTTCTTCAATTTGAATTTGAATTTGGCAACAAAGGGTTTATGATCTGAGCCACAGTCAGCTCCCAGATTTGTTTTTCCTGACTGTATAGACCTTCTCTATCTATGGCTACAAAGAATATAATCAATCCAACTTCTGTATTGACCATCTGGTGACTGAATATAGTTATCATAAATTGAAGAGTATAGTTATCATAAATTGAAGAAACTGGCCAGTGTGTTTTAGATGGTGCATTGTCTCATTTATTCAATATTCATTAATATTATTAAGTAGACATGGTTAATTTCACAAGTAGATATTAATTTAATTAGTATACATAAATTGCATAAGTAGACATATGGTTCGCATTTGATACTGGAGGCAAACAATTGTAGAAAGTGATTACCCTACTCTGTCACAAAGTTAACCCTTATTGGACTCTGCTATATGACCCAGACATGTGTGATATATTTTTATAATGGCGTGCTGATAGTTTCTCATTGCTTCATTTATATATTAAGCTGTTAAATTTATTACTTATACTAATACTATGCTACTGTATTTTTAAATGAGGTACTTTTTATTTTGAGATAATAGCAGAGTCACATGAAGTTGCAAGAAATAATTTAGACATATATCCTATATTCTTTACCCATTTCCCCCCGAAGGTAATGCACTACAATGCTACAGTAAAACATGACAACCAGCATATGAACAATCAAGATACAGAACTTTTCTATCATCACAAGAATTTTCCCTTATGTTGCCTCTTAATAACCACACACTTAGTGGAAGAAACAGGGAAAAGTACATCTATTCTACATTCCTGGAAACAGAAGTCTATCAATGCCAAAAGAATAACTTCCTTTAAGAGAAATAGGATATAAAATTATGTCTATATAAAGTATAAGTTTTACCACATTTTAAATTGATCTTGAGGGCACCTACCAGGAGTCCTGGTAGAAATCTTTTTCTACATCCACACATTAGCATGCAGTTGAATATTCTCTTTGCTAATGGGACCTGGTGCAAAATGGCATTCAAATATTTTGTAGATGTTGCTATAAAAAATGAATCACTTCAGTGGAAACAACTATCCTACACTCACAGTATTAAATTTAGAAGCTGAAAAGAGTCATTTATTTGTATCACCTACCCCCTAGGAGACTTGGGTCAAATTACTTTATATCTCTGGGTCTCAGTTTCTTCCTGTGTAGAACTGGAATAAGCACTTACCCTCAAATTCATGAATCTTATGTTATAACAATAGTAGCAATGTATTGACACCTAATGTGCAAATAGAACAACTCAGGTGGCCAACATTATCCTACTCATTTAGCAGATTAACAGATAAAGAAATGGAGTCTATTCAGAGACATTGTCTAATGTCAAGTAGGTCCTATAATAAATACTGAATAGCTTTCCTCCAGAGCCTTACTCTTTTAAATTGATAGATGAGACACCATTTTACTAAATGGATCCACTGAATAAAAGAAAAACCAATACATAAGAGGTTGTAAGAGCTTGCTTTAAGAGAAAGGCCAACAGGTATGCTTATGTATAATAGACCTTTATCACCAAGAACAGAGGTTAGGAATAGAATCCATTCCCCCCATCTATATCCACTGATTGTCTAAGTATCTGCCAGAAACTCATAACTCTAGCTATAGATAACACTTCCAGGATTAAGAAATAGCAACTGCAAATGGACCTTTGTCAGAAAAGTCTATCTAATGCCTGCAGTCTTTTGACCTCCATGAGAGGGAGAGCTGAAACACTTCCTTAACAAGAGAAAGCATCCTGACTATCTATGCTAGGCTTGTCACCTTGTGTGGGAATTTCTCCCTGATTCAGACTCAGTGTGTGTTCTATGTTGTGCTTAAGCATTTGTGTGATATGGCACCTGGACAGTGCCACTGCCATCTCTTTTTCTTTGGGGAAAGGGGCATGGCCCTTTGTTTTGTGGCATAAAAGAGATGTGTGCAGGCTAGTGGCCCTGTGTCAACTGCTAAGAGGGATCTTCCAGCCATGGTACTGAAGCTAGTCTTGCTTTGTCTCATCGCTATGTGAATATTGCTTCATTCAATGCTTGAGTGCATTATGTTTTTCTTGGCAACTCCAGTACCAAGAGCACTAGAGAGAAGTGTTTGGAATTCTACTCTGATTAACATATGCCACTTGGGCTTCCCTTGTGGCTCAGCTGGTAAAGAACCTGCCAACAATGCAGGAGACCTGGGTTCAGTCCCTGGGTTGGGAATACCCATGGAGAGGGGAAAGGCTACCCACTCCAATATTCTGGTCTGGAGAATTCCATGGACTGGCAAAGAGTCAGACATGACTGAGTGACATTCACTTTCAGAGAAGAGTAAACAAAATACCAGAGTATGGATTGTCATAAACAATGGGTGGGTGGCAAGACTGGAGATGTAGGCAGAGGTTATATCATGTAGGCTGTGGTAGACATGGTAAATCATGTGAATTTTACTCAGTGTCTTGTCAAATTATTTTTGAGTGCTTTTAGCAGGGAAATATCCTTGTCTGATCAAATTTTGGAAAGGCAGCCATTGGTTGTGTATAGTAAAGGTCACAAAAGAGGTAGCACATAGATACCTTGAGAGGCTAAATCTCAGTCAAAATAGTGGGTGTTAGCCTTTTCTGTTATGTGCAGAATGGAAGAAGGAATTAGATCAGCTTACTTACAGGGGATGGATTGTTATGGATAACAATAAATTATAAGTAACCTTTAATGAGCACTCACTTTGTGTTAAGCACTACTGTAAGCACTTTACATATATTATCTTATTTAATGCATTTTCTCTCTGAGATAGATGTTGTTATTACCCTGCTTGATAGATGTGACATCCAAAGCACAAAGCAGTTATGTAATTTGCTCAAGGTCACACAGCTGTAAGCGGTGCAACCAGGATTTAAACTAAAGGAAAAAAAAAAAAAAAGACACCTTTAATTAAGGCTGATTGTTGCTAACAATGGGCATTTTTTAGGAAAGGAAAAATGTGATTCTAACATAAGTAGGATTATCGTAAAAGGTAATTTTTAACTTTCCTTCTCAGAGTCTCATATTTCTAAAAATAGAATTTTTAAGAATATGGGGTGTGCAATCTGAAAAAAAGACTTTCCACTGATTTATTTACTTTGAGTAAGAATTACTAATTTTGTAAGAAAACAAATTTTAAATTATATTTCCTTCAGAGCTAATGTAAGCAATTTTTATAAATTTAAGAAATATTTTATGAATAATTTAGGAAGAGGTAATTTATTTCTTATATTGCCACTCTGGGACCATAATATTCTATACTTTTATTTTTGGTAAGATAATTTTTATTGTTATAATCTAGTTATATATTCATCTATTTTGATTTCATTAATCTTGGCACTGTAAACCTAATGGAGCCCAAACTATTGGTTTTTTTCTCCTTTCTATATGGAGTGAAGTAAGCCAGAAAGNAATACAGTATACTAATGCATATATATGGAATTTAGAAAGATGGTAATGATAACCCTGTATGCAAGACAGCAAAAGAGACACAAATGTGTAGAAGTCTTTTGGACTCTGTGGGAAAGGGAGAGGGTGGGATGATTTGGGAGAATGGCATTGAAACATGTATAATATCATATAAGAAATGAATCGCCAGTCTAGGTTCGATGCAGGATACAGGATGCTTGGGGCTGCTGCACTGGGATGACCCAGAGAGATGGTATGGGAAGCGAGGTGGAGGGGGATTCAGGATTGGGAACATGTGTACACCCATAGCAGATTCACGTTGATGTATGGCAAAACCAATACAGTATTGTAAAGTAAAATAAAATAATAATAATAAATAAATAAAATATGAAAAAAATAAAATAAAATTCTGGCTATCCACAGCAACACAATGTTTATTGAGTTACAGATGTTCAAAAGCAAATAATTAGTGATAAACTAAGAAAGTAAGTGACAAGATAGCATTCAGGAGCCTAAGTGCTGGCATGGGTGAGGTAGTGTCAGATAAATGACTTTGAGCATTAAGTCTGGCACAGGGAATTATCTGTAACTAATTTAGTCAAGAAGATTACAGGAAGCAATATGGCACAAGGGCTAGATGGGGGAACTGCTTGGCAGTCCGGTGGTTAGGACTCAGGGTCTCACTGCAGAGGGCGCGGGTTTCATCCCTGGGAACTAAGATCCCGCAGGCCATGTGGTACGACCAATAAAAGGGAAGGTGGGGCAGGTGGACTAGATGGATTACAATAGACATCCAAGTACATACCTCAAGGGGATATTTCTGGATATTGTAAAGCCAGGAAGAGAGATATAACTCAACAATGATATATAAGAGGTTATCAATCAATTTGACTAATTGATTAGTCAATTAGTCAAAACAATAGTGGGATTAGAGGACAATTAGAAGTACAAGAAAATTAGAGATACCAAGGGAACATTTCATGCAAAGATGGGCACAAAAAAAGGACAGAAATGGTATGAACCTAACAGAAGCAGAAGATATTAAAAGAGGTGGCTAGAATACATAGATTAATTATACAAAAAAGATCTTCATAACACAGATAACCACGATGGTGTGATCACTCACCTAGAGTCAGATATCCTGGAATGCCAAGTCAATTGGGCCTTAGGAAGCATCACTATGAACAAAGCAAGTGCAAGTGACGGAATTCCAGCTGAGCTCTTACAAATCCTAAAAGATGATGCCGTGAAAGTGCTGCATTCAATATGCCAGCAAATTTGGAAAACTCAGCAGTGGCCACAGGACTGGAAAAGGTTAGCTTTCATTCCAATCCCAAAGAAAGGCAATGCCTAAGAATGCTCAGACTACTACACAATTGTACTCATCTCACATGCTAGCAAAGTAATGCTAAAAATTCTCCAAGCCAGACTTCAACAAGACATGAACCGTGAGCTTCCAGATGTTCAAGCTGGATTTAGAAAAGTCAGAAAAACCAGAAATTAAATTGCTAACATCTGCTGGATCATCAAAAAAGCAAGAGAGTTCCAGAAAAACATCTACTTCTGCTTTATTGACTATGCCAAAGCCTTTGACTGTATGGATCACAACAAACTGGAAAATTCTTCAACAGATGGGAATACCAGACTACCTGACCTGCCTACTGAGAAATCCATAGGCAGGTCAAGAAGCAACAGTTAGAACTGGACAATGGAACAACAGAATGGTTCCAAATTGGGAAAGAAGTAAGTCAAGGCTGTATATTGTCACCTTGCTTATTTATTTAGCTTATATGTAGAGTACACCATGAAAAATGCTGGGCTGGATGAAGCACAAGCTTGAGTCAAGATTGCTGGGAGAAATACCAATAACCTCAGATATGCAGATGATACCACCCTTATGGCAGAAAGTGAAGAGGAACTGAAAAGCCTCTTGATGAAAGTGAAAGAGGAGAGTGAAAAAGTTGGCTTAAAGCTCAGCATTCAAACGAAGATCATGGCATCTGGTCCCATTACTTCATGGTAAATAGATGGAGAAACAGTGAGAGACTTTATTTGGGAGGGGGCTCCAAAATCACTGCAGATCATGACTGCAGCCATGAAATTAAAAGACTCTTGCTTCTTGGAAGAAAAGTTATGGCCAATATAGACAGCTTATTAAAAAGCAGAGATACTACTTTGCCAACAAAGTTCTGTCTAGTCAAACTATAGTTTTTCCAGTAGTCATGTATGGATGTGAGATTTGGACTATAAAGAAAGCTGAGAACCAAAGAATTGATGCTTTTGAACTGTGGTGTTGGAGAAGACTCTTGAAAGTCCCTTGGACTGCACGGAGATCCAACCAGTCCATCCTAAAGGAAATCAGTCCTGAATATTCATTGGAAGGACTGATGCTGAAGCTGAAACTCCAATACTTTGGCCACCTGATGCAAAGAACTGACTCATTTGAAAAGAGCCTGATGGTGGGAAAGATTGAAGGCAGGAGGAGAAGGGGATGACAGAGAATGAGATGGCAGAATGGCATCACCGACTCAATGGATATGAGTTTGAGCAAACTCCGGGAGTTGGTGATCGACAGGCAGGCCTAGCATGCTAGAGTAGGACACGACTGAGCAACTGAACTGAACTGAACTGAATCAATTTGACTGAATCTATAATATAGAATGGAAATGGAAATCCAATCAATGAGTGAATTTACAAATGCCTGGAACTTTGCTAAATTATCTGACTATTACACATAATATTTTCTTCTGGACTGGAAGAATTTCATAATTATTTAGGAAAGATAGAAATGTCATCTGTCAACACATAGGGAAATATAAATTCATTCTGAAGAGATCTAAACTCATAAGAATTTACCATGGTAAATGAGCTTGTCTGATGGCACAGTAACAAAATCAACAGCCGATTTATTAAGGTAGAAAAAAATTCACAATTACTTTCTTTGAG
>SJYQ01000126.1:714875-733536 GCA_006410935.1 Redunca redunca | reverse complement strand
TTTTCTTTTCAGAATATCACAATTTTAAAGGAGAACATGAAAACTAGTGTATTTAGGTCTGTTTGTTAAATTAAAACAACTTTAAACTTTTGACTAATTTTTATTTTTTTACAATATTGCAGTTACCATGGATGAGGTATATAAATCTTTGTTTTGACATACATCATATAGTGTATTCAAAATAAATTTTTAAACTAAAATTCCACTCCTTACAAGCTGTTTTTCTTTTCTGAGCATCAGTTTAAATCATAAAAATGACATGAGAATAACAAAGTGCTCTATATTATCCAAATTATAAAGCTAGTCTTAGGAATTCAATCTAAACTAGATTTTTCACAATGGTGATAGAGTATACCTATGTGAAAAGGAAGCACTGGCTTTGAATTTGTCTGCTTTTGCTCTGCTGTATCCTCACTGCCAAAATCTGTCTGATTCTGTAATGGATATACTCCTAGGACTGGTATGCAGTAGATATTCAAACTCTTTTTTAACTTTTTAAAATTAACTTTTAATTAATTAATATTGCATATGGCTTCCCTGGTGACTCAGCGGTAAGGAATCTGACTGCAATGCAGGAGATGTGAATTCAATCGCTGAGTCAGGAACATCCCCTGGAGAAGGGAATGGCAACCCACACCAGCATTCGTGCTTAGAAAATCTCCTGGATAGAGAAGCCTGGCAGGCTACAGTCCATGGGGTCGCAAAAGAGTTGGACTTAGCAACTAAAAACAACAACATACAGACTAAAGAGCTATGGATCATAATGAGACAATTTAAGGAATTATCAAAAACTGAAAACACATGTAATCATCATTTAGATTCAGACACTTCTGGGTTCATACCTAAAACCCCAAAGTCCCTCTTCTGCCCACTTCCAGTCACTATGCTCAGCATCTTTCACAAAGGTAATGGAGGCAGTGAATAAAAGATGTTTAAGAAATAAGATTAAATGATCAACTTTCAGTTCAGTTCAGTCACTCAGTCGTATCCAGCTCTTAGCTACTCTTCACTTTCTGCCATAAGGGTGGTGTCATCTGCATATCTGAGGTTATTGATATTTCTCAGTTTTCATAAATGACAAGATAATTGTCCCCAAAGCATTTGCCTTACCAATTTGAAGTGCTTCATTCATCAGCTATTATCTTTTCGGCAGCTATCACTTAAATGTATGTGTTTTTAGTATCAATACTACATTTATTAAGTATCCAACCCCCGTGTATTTTAATGAGTTTTGAAAAGTCTCCACTCATGACTGGCCTGCTTCTGAATATGAATGTCTGAGTGTTCTTGCACAGGTATTCAGTTCAGTTCAGTCGCTCAGTCGTGTCCGACTCTTTGCGACCCCATGAATCCCAGCACGCCATGCCTCCCTGTCTATCACCAACTCCCGGAGTTCACTCAGACTCACGTCCATCGTATCCGTGATGCCATCCAGCCATCTCATCCTGGGTCGGCCCCTTCTCTTCCTGCCCCCAATCTCTCCCAGCATCAGAGTCTTTTCCAATGAGTCAACTCTTCTCATGAGGTGACTAAAGTACTGGAGTTTCAGCTTTAGCATCATTCCTTCCAAAGAAATCCCAGGGCTGATCTCCTTCAGAATGGACTGGTTGGATCTCCTTGCAGTCCAAGGGACTCTCAAGAGTCTTCTCCAACACCACAGTTCAAAAGCATCAATTCTTTGGTGCTCAGCTTTCTTCACAGTCCAACTCTCACATCCATACATGACCACAGGAAAAACCATAACCTTGACTAGAAGGACCTTAGTCGGCAAAGAAATATCTCTGCTTTTGAATATGCTATCTAGGTTGGTTATAACTTTTCTTCCAAGGAGTAAGCGTCTTTTAATTTCATGGCTGCAGTCACCATCTGCAGTGATTTTGGAGCCCCCAAAAATAAAGTCTGAAACTTTCACTTTAATATATAGTCAAACAGTTATTCTGTAACATGCCTTTAAAATGTCCCAATAAATAATCATAGTTTGAGAAATTTCTGGGCTTCATGGGTGGTGCTAGAGGTAAAGAACCCATCTCCCAATGCAGGTGGGTTTGATCCCTGGGTCAGGAAGATTCCCTCGAGGAGGGCATGGCAACCCATTCCAGTATTCTTGCCTGGACAATCCCATTGACACATAAAACTGGTGGGACACATTCCATAGGGTCTCAAAGAGTCAGACTTGACTGAAGTGACTTAGCACATACACACAAGCAATTTTTATTGCATTATCAACTTGTATTGTAGACATGATTTTATTCTCAAAAACTTCCATAGGTTTAAATAAAATGAAATCAACGAAAAGGTATAAACTCTCACAGGAGATGATACATGATGGGAGACCAGAATATTTTGCCCCTAACTAAATAACTGCCAATGTAGAATGAGAAAGTTTCTCAAAATCTAATTTGGATCACACAAACCAGGTTGTCTGTAGAAACCATACACTGATCATTGTCTTTCAACAAAGAACTTTGAAGACATAAAAACTACTTTTATGCAACTGTAAAGTGTTGAAGAATTGAATCTAATTCATATATTAATGGTGGATATATGTGCACCAGGATTCCTAGTCAGAATAGATAAACAAGAAGACAATAATTTTTTATTTAGAATCAAATGTTCCTAGATAAATAAAAAATCCATTTCCCTCAGGAGAATCTGGTGGTAGTGACAGACATACTGGAGATATTTTGTCTTACACAATTAATTTAAATTTCTTTAAACTTAAGATATTTATTTTTCTAATATAATGAGAAAATAGCCATTTTAGGGAATTTTTAAAATTATACTTTAAGAACTTGAAGAAATAACTAGAAGAGAATAAAAATCACCTATGCACAGATGAGTATTATTTATATTATGGTGCATTTTAAGTCTCATATACATAATACTTTTGAGGTGAGATTTCTCAATATATGCTTTTCTTCATTTTTTCAAACCAACATTATTTCAAAAAAACAGTCTCTAGAGTATATTCTCAATTCCTTCATCTTTAGTTCATAGTTCAGAGAGAATCACAGATCTTTTTGACCATCTGGTAAAAAGGAAGGATCCTCTCCTCCTCAAAATGCAAAGTCACATTTCAGAAGTAAATTATATTTCTGGGATGCATTATTCACCCATGGATCTCAGTTTAAGAGGCTCTGGTTTAAAGACACAATTCTTCGTAAATGTTGTAATTCATTGTTAGCACAACATTGGATCATGTATGTTACTAAACTCAACTGAGGTATATTCAGAATAAATTAATGAAATTTATTTGATTTCCCTTGTACATCACACAGATTAAATGCATTATACTTCATTTTCTTCTCATCATTATTTTTAACACTTTTGTTTGCCTAATATTTCTAAAATATACTCAAATTTTATATGTATGTGAATCTTTTTAGGGAGCAGTTCTGATGATTCCAATCAAAAACTTGAAGGAAAATTTTTCTTTACAAGAAAAATGCTGGGAGACTTATACAGTATTCAAGCTTTTCTGTCACAATTAGCTTCATTTAATTAAAACATGTTTGTACATGAAATGATACCATGGTTACCAAAAGAGAAATACAATTGGTGTACTTGATAAATCTAGAAGCTTAAATATTGCTTACTGATACAGATTGAAAGAGCTAAAAAAGAAAATAAAAAAGAAACTTCAAAACAAACAAAAAAACCTTTATATTCTAAGGCCAAACAAGAATGGTATAGAAACAGGTTTAATATGGCATTGGGAAAAGTATAAATCATAGATTTATCTTCTTATCCTTTTTCCCTTTACTTCAAGTACTTCCACTAAAATGGATTTTGGAGGCTATACAGAATAAGGGCTAAGTACCTGCCTTAGTTTTGAGAAAGACCTGGGATCAGATTTCAGCTCTTCTACTGGCAGACCTCATCTGGGTCTTTTGCTTCATCTAAAATGGGCAAAATCCTGACCTCTGCAACTTGGCTCTACAACTAATGAAAATGGATGCAGAACCGCATCTGACACACAGAAAACACCCAATAAGTGAAATTATCACTGTAGAGAGAAAGGCAATGACACCCAAAGAAAGTTATGTTAGTGCCTTCAGCAATGAATATGGGGTGACAAGCGAGTGAATTTGTTTTGGTTTTCAGTCGCCTAGTCATGTCCGACTCTTAATGACCCCATGGACTGCAGCATGACAGGCTTCTCTGTCCCTCACCATCTCCTAGGGTTTGCCCAAGTTCATGTTTACCCTCCTGGAAGAAGGAATGGCAAACCACCCCAGTACACTCACCCAGTACACCCCATGAACTATACAAAGAGGCAAAAAGTAGTGAATAGCTAACCTTAAACCTGTGAATTTCAATGTTCATGCTTCACCTGCCCACAATCCTCAGGGTACAGTGAGTATTTGCCACAGACCTCTACCCATTACTTCGTTTTCTTTTTCCTTTCATTTTACTCTAGAAGAAGAGGCTGAGGAACTCTGCATATTCTACCTGATTCCCCTCTAGATTTTCTCTAGCTATTGCAATAGATTGTTTTTAGCTCCTGGAAGGAATGAGCTGGGTATCAAAACTGTTAAAAATAGAACTATCATGTTAGGGAGGTAGGTGTGTTTCTCTGGGAATCTGTTAACATACTTATGTGTTTTCTCTATAAAGATTCTCTACATTTAGATTAGGGGAAAATTTGTGATTAATTCCAGGTTATTTATAAATCTTACATCCTCCTAACACAACTGCAACACTATTCAACAATGTGCCCTGAAAACAGATCTCTAACAGGAGCAGAGAGTGAAGAAGGTGGCTCCCAACAGCTAAACCATGCTTTTAAAGAGAATGATGTCTTCTGTGGTGTTGCGTCTTTTGAAACCACTGGTGTATATAAATCTGCCTCTTTACTCTAGAGCTGCCATCTAGGGTTTCTGTATCAGATTGTCAATGTAATCAATCGTACATCAGCTAACTATAGAGACACTAAATTAGTCTCTGGCTTATACTTGGAGGGTAAAGAGTCTGCCTGTAATGAGGGAGACCCAGCTTCAATCCCTGAGTCGGGAAGATCCCCTGCAGCAGGAAAATGGCAACTCACTCCAGTACTCTTGCCTGGAAAATCGCATGGATGGAGGAGCCTGATGGGCTATAGTCCATGGGGTTGCAAAGAGTTGGACTTGACTGAGCGACTTCACATCCCTTTCGTTTTCCTTTATACTGGACACACAACTATTGTTAGTGAGAACATGACCTAGACCAGGCTAAGTGTTCAGTACAAACAAATGTCAGTGGTGGATGAGACAGACATTTATGGCCCTCATGAAACTTGCAATCTAATGAAAAGAGATATTAGAACATTAGAATAATTACATACCTGTAAAAATATATCATTTTCAATTGTGCTAAATATGTTGAAGGATATTTATTTTAAGTGCTGTGGAACATAAAATCAAGAGGTACCTATTCCAAGGATGGAAAGAAAGACATTTTTTGAGGAAGTAAAATTTTAACTGGAGATTGCCATCTGATAACCTTACAAGAATAGACAAGTGATACACCTGAGTGAAGGTGAGTTCCAAGTGCATAGGGATATATTTATATGGGTCCTCAAGTCTCATTTAAAAGGGTTATTCATTAGCTAACAGCTCCAGCTGCCATGTACAAACAAAAATCCAAATGTTGCCAGATCCTCATTTAAAAAGAGATGATTGAAACGAGATTTTTACTGTGCAATTTTGTCTCTAATGCATAAAGCATTGTGTTGTTCAACACAGAAGCTTGTGACCTATATTTAAATTAACGTTTAAAGTTTAAGTTACTGGTAGGGGTTTTTCGGAAGAGGAGACAGGAAATTCCAAGAAAAGTAGACAGCATTAGCAGGAATCCAAAGTAGAAAAGGAGCCTTTATACTCGACCATAACATGTGGCAGGTTGGTAGAGATAAGACTGGCTGTCTGGTTGGATCCCAGTTATACTGCCTAGCAGTTGCTTTAGGAACATTGGGTTTTATTTTTAAGGAAAGGGGAGAGGTATTTCAGAGTTTTAAGTGGAGAGTTAGGACAGGTAATTGCTAGGTGCTAGTGTGTCAAATCATGTAGATGGATATCTTCCTCGGGAGAGGATGTCTTCTAGTTCCTGTACCACTTAGGTCAGTATTTTAAGATGACACTTCCACAGTTCACATCACACTTATCAATAATTGTAATTATGAGGTGAGGTACTATAATCAGAAAGATTCTAAAATGTCAGAGCTGACAGTAGTTTTGGAGATCACGTACCTCAGACCTGCCAAGTGAAGTGAAGAATAAGAAGTGAAGCTCTAGATATATTGACCTTTGTATGAATACATCATGCACTTAAAGGCAGATAGAAGTAGCACCCCAGAATCTACTAGCCCTTGCTTTTTTCATAAATCTATGCCACTAGCTATATGTGTGTGCTTAGCCGCTCAGTCCTGTCCGACTCTTTGCGAGCCCATGGACTGTAGCCCACCAGGCTCCTCTGTCCATGGGATTCTCCAGGCAAAAACAATGGAGTGGGTCGCCATTCTCTTCTCCAGAAGCTATATATTCCATTATCCTAAAAAAGTCTACATTACAATGTAATACTGTTATCTATCAAAATTTGCTTTATCAAACATTCTAAAAGTGCATAACAATCATAAAAATAAATGTGCTACAGCAGAAATTTTATATATATATAGGCTATTTAGAGTATATGCATTGATGATATTAGTATAACTACAATTTGTTATGTTCAAATATCTGCATACAGTCTTATCAATTCATTCACAGTTATAGGAACACTAGAAGAATGCAGTAAAATCCTGACATTCTCTCTATGAAGAACTAGCATTAGTTACTGTAAAACAGATATACAGAACTGTTCAGTAAAAACCACATTGGTCTGGGAAGGATTTTTAAGACTACCTGGGAAAGCTACCTGATTATCTTATGCCCTATTTTTATCTTAATAGTAATAGTGGTTAACACTGTCTTTGCACTCATTATAGATGAAGTACTATTAATGTTTTAATATTAATGCCTAAGATTATTAAATGTTTTAAAATCTTGAGACCTTAATCATTTCTACAATCATAGGATGGGATATGACCATTTTCACTTTACACACAGGGAAATGGAGGATCAAAAAAAAGTCACACAGTTAAGAAGTCTCTGAATTAGGATTTGAAATCAGGCACTAGGTTTCTGGAGCTTGTATTTTAACTATTACACAATTTTACTGCTTGCTTCTGATTCCTGCATCAATCTCAATAATGAGAACAATGTAAATGACCTCTAGAAAAAATACAGCTAGTTTTGCATTTAAGAAAGTGAGATATTGCACTTGTTTTCAGATCTCATCACACTTATGATAGAAAGTAATTTGGAGAAGTCAGAGAAGTATAAGAACGATCTTGAAATTTTTCAATATAGAGGGATATAGGTGATAAAAAGATTCCATGTCAGGCTGCAAGAGATGGTGGATAAAAATAAAACCAATAGTTGAGCATGGTTAACCACTTCACTCAAAAATGTGTTTGGATTTGAGGTTCAGAGGTTAACACTCTAGCTTGGGAGCCACATTTTTTTCTATTATTTAACTGCTGGGACTTTTACTAATATCCCTAATTGCTTCCGTTAATTAGGGATATTATTTCCCATTTCATAGCATGGCAGTGAGAACTACATGCCATAGGACATGGAAAAACATTTTGTAAACTCTAAAATGAAATATATATGCCTTGTATGATTTTTTTTTTACTATTAACAGTTAGTTATTTAAGACCTACAGGAAAGTAGCATCAATATGAAGCAAAAACAGAAGGGGGAAATTGCCTAAGGAAAGGCACTAATTACTAATATAAAGGATGAATATTTTAAATATAGATTTAAAACAAAAGTACAGGTGCAAATAATATATGCAGTCGACCCTCTATGTCTGCAGGGTCTACAACTGCAGATTCAACCAATTGTAGATGAGAATATATGTATATAATTTCAGAGTCTTCAGGAAGCAAAGCTTGAACTCTCTGCACAATGGCAACTATTTACACAGCAATAATGTTGCATTATGTATTATAGTTAACCTGAAGGTGATTAAAATATATGAGAGATTGTGTCTAAGTTATATGAAACTACCATGTAATTCTATGTAAGAGACTGGAGCTTCTGGGGACTTCAGTATCTGCCAGGGAGTCCGGCTACCAGTTCCCCCAACAGATAATAAGGGACAGCCATACTTATAAGCTTAACAAAATGACTGGTGATACCACCATCAACTGTAGGAAAATATTTTTTTCTTGGTAATGAAAAAGTTGGGTTAAAGCTCAACATTCAGAAAATGATGATCATGGCATCTGGTCCCATCACCTCGTGGGAAATAGATGGGGATCTGACACTGGAAACAGTGTCAGACTTTATTTTTCAGGACTCCAAAAATCACTGCAGATGGTGCCTGCAGCCATGAAATTAAAAGACGCTTACTCCTTGGAAGGAAAGTTATGACCAACCTAGACAGCATATTGAAAAGCAGAGACATTACTTTGCCAACAAAGGTCCATCTAGTCAAGGCTATGGTTTTTCCAGTGGTCAGGTATGGATGTTGAGAGTTGGACTGTGAAGAAAGCTGAGCGCCGAAGAATTGATGCTTTTGAACTGTGGTGTTGGAGAAGACTCTTGAGAGTCCCTTGGACTGCAAAGAGATCCAACCAGTCCATTCTAAAGGAGATCAGCCCTTCTTTGGAAGAAATGATGCTAAAGCTGAAACTGCAGTACTTTGGCCACCTCATGTGAAGAGTTGACTCATTGGAAAAGACTCTGATGCTGGGAGGGATTGGAGGCAGGAGGAAAAGGGGATGACGGAGGATGAGATGGCTGGATGCCATTACTGACTCGATGGACGTGAGTCTGAGTGAACTCCGGGAGTTGGTGATGGACAGGGAGGCCTGGCGTGCTGCGATTCATGGGGTTGCAAAGAGTCAGACACGACTGAGCAACTGAACTGAACTGAATGTCACTGGAGGTATAGTAGAGTTGAGGGTGATATCCTTTTATAAATGTGTGGTGTTGGAGAAGACTCTTGAGAGTCCCTTGGACTGCAAGGAGATCCAACCAGTCCATCCTAAAGGAGATCAGTCCTGGGTGTTCATTGTAGGACTGATGTGGAAACTGAAACTGCAATATTTTGGCCACCTGATATGAAGAGCTGACTCATTTGGAAAGACACTGATGCTGGGAAAGACTGAGGGCAGGAGGAGAAGGGGATGACAGAGGATGAGATGTTTGGATGGCATCTGTGACTCAATGGACATGGGTTTGGGTGCACTCCAGGAGTTGGTGATGGACAGGAAGGCCTGGCATGCTGTGGTTTATGGAGTTGCAAAGAGTCGGACATGACTGAGCGACTGAACTGAACTGAATTATGTATATACATATATGTATACACATACGTATGTATACATATACTTTTTGCAAGCTTACACACATATAAATCATGTGTAAATACAGATACATGACACAATTATGGGTGATTTTTTCTTTTATATTCTTCAAAAATTTTATAAAAAAAGAAAAAATGGTAAAGCATTACACAAAGATCTATTTATAAACAGTAGAAAACATATACACATATTTAGGTAAGAGGAAGTAAGTAAGTAAGTGAAGTTGCTGAGTGGTTTCCAACTCTTTGGGACCCCATGGACTGTAGCCCACCAGGCTTCTCTGTCCATGGGATTCTCCAGGCAAGAATCCTGGAGTGGGTTGCCATTTCCTTCTCCAGGGATCTTCCCAACCCAGGGATTGAACCTGAGTCTCCCATATTGCAGACAGACAGTTTAACCTCTGAGCCACCAGGGAAGCCCAGGTAAGATGAAACCAAAAAGGTTTTAAAAGCCTATGTAGATAAGCGGAGAAGGCAATGGCACCCTACTCTAGTACTCTTGCCTGGAAAATCCCATGGACGGAGTAACCTGGTAGGCTGCAGTCCATGGGGTTGCTAAGAGTCGGACACAGCTGACCGACTTCACTTTCACTTTTCATTTTCATGCATTGTAAAAGAAAATGGAAACCCACTCCATTGTTCTTGCCTGGAGAATCCCAGGGCTGGGGGAGCCTGGTGGGCTGCCATCTATGGGGTCTCACAGAGTCGGACACAACTGAAACGACTTAGCAGCAGCAGCAACAGCAAATAAATTAACAAGGGGCAAAAGAAAATATTGATATGAGAGTATGTTTCACTTGCTTAGAGAAATAGAAACTGGGAGATATTGGAGAAAGCCCCAGATATATATGTAAAAAATAATAGGAAACATTTATTGAACACTCCTCATGTGTCAGGCATAGTCATGAACACTATCATATAATATCCTCCAACTAATCCTGTGATTGAGACATTTATTATTCCCATTCCACAAGTGAGGAGGAATCTAAGGATAAGAGCAGCTGATTAACTCCTGAAGGTGACCCAGTCAATTGGTGGCAAAACTAGGCTTCACATCCAGTTCTGCCAGGCTGTAAAGACCTCAGTTCACCACTTCTTTATTGTTATAATACTACTTACTGGACAAAACACCAAATACATGAAAGCACATGAATTTTAGAGAAAAGAAAAAAATAAGGTGTTAAAGGCAAGGCAAAAACAATGAAAAAAAGTGTGCTCACTACCACACATCATGAGGAATTTGCAGTATTTAAGCAAGCTCAGGATAGCCCCTTGTGAAGACAAGGGAAATACAAAATTCTTGAGACAAAGCCCATCAACTATGTGAGGCAGGAAACACCAGGAATGAAAAGCATTCCTGTTGCTGAACTCAATCTGTAAAGCCAGAGATTGGCTTTATGACAGTCACTAAAAGAATGGCTATATGTGGCAAACAGAGCAATAGTTTAAAAAGAAAAAAAAATGCTTTTTTTTTGTTACACTCCAAGGAAATATGCCAAGTATAAAGGAGGTAGACAGAAAATTTGTGAGGACTGTAGTGGCAAGTAAAGAAAGCAGTAGAGAACTGTAAGTATTAAATAAGCTGGGGAATAAGACACCAGAAATAACTGCAGAAGTATTTCAGCAGCCACATTACTCCCTGGAAGAACACAAGGTAAAATAGGGAATTGAGACTTTTAAAGAAAAAGAGGTAACCTCCCTTTCTGGAGCAACTGGGTAAAAATTAAAGAAGGTGGAGGCTAGAAAAATTAGGTTATCATTTATGCTTCTGATTCAAATGGTTGAAAAGAAATATATTTAAGACTCCTTCAAGAAATTTATCTTATGTACGCTGTGCCGTGCTTAGTCGCTCAGTCACGTCCAAATCTTTGCAACCACATAGACTGTAGCTCCCCCAGGATCCTCTGTCCATAAGGATTCTCCAGGCAAGAATACTGGAGTGGGTTGCCATGCCCTCCTCCAGGGGATCTTGCCAACCCTGGGATCAAACCTAGGTCTCCTGCATTGCAGCTGGATTCTTTACCATCTGAGCCACCAGGGTAGCCCAAGAATACTGGAATGGGTAGCCTACCCCTTCTCCAGGGGAATCTTCCCAACCCAGGAATTGAACCAGGGTCTCCTGCATTGCAGGCAGATTCTTTACCAGCTGAGCTATAATGAAGCCCCTATCTTACGTACACTAATCTTAAAAATATTTTTTTTATCTCATGAAACAATTCTTAGGGGAAAAAAGTGGGAAGAAGCAAGGGTTTGTGAAAAATTGTACTCTTATTACAATATAAGGGGTAGAATCTGTCACAGCTTGAATAACAATTGGTCTGAATAGCAGACATGTCCTTTAGCACTGAGAAGTAAAATTGTACCCTATTTTTTACTGAAAGAACTCTATGTTCTCCCATGGGAAACAATTTCTGCCTTTCATAAAACCAAATGTCTGCCACCTATTGGCTCTCTGAAATTATCTCTTTGGGCCAGGAGGCTCAGTTATTAAGAGTGTCATTAATACTGAGGTAGTCTCAAAGATAAGGAGGACAAAGAAGCAATTGTCCCTGGGCCTAAAGGGGAGAGATAATCTACAAGTGAATTTGTATTACTGAAATGCTCATGACTAAAGCATCAGTTGAAACAAAGCATAAAACATGAAATGACTGGGTATCAATGAAGGGAAAAAAGTAAATGAGATAAACTGACAATGGTACTAGGCTAGATAGATCTCATATAATGGAAAGAAACGAATTACAGAGATGAGACAGAAAGTGGAAGTGGGAGGGCCAAGTACTGTTTAAAAGATAGGGAGACATAAGAATCATGAAAGAGAAATGTAATGTATTGCTAGAATGAGTATCAGGAACCTTGTCATGAGATAGAGGAAAAGATGGAAAAGTTATGGAGTTTAGCACAAGGACTGTAGAAGTTGAAATATAAAACTCAACAACTTAAGCATATTAATTAAGGCACACATTTCTATGCAGTATATATGCCCAGACTGCACAATAAGTATTAGATTACAAGAGTGCATGAAAATGTTACTAAACCAAAAGGAAAACTGTCTTTAGATTACCAGGAAAATGGAAGCACTTCTTTTTTTTTAATTGAAGTATAATTGACTTTAGTATTGTGTGAATTTCGAGTGTACAGCAAAGTGATTATTATATATATATACACATATGTATCATTTTTCAGATTTTTTGCCTTTATAGGTTATTAGAAGATATTGAATATAGTTCCCTGTGCTATACAGTAGGTCCTTGTTGTTTATCTGTTTTATGTATGAAGTTAACTGAAGTGAAACTCGCTCAGTCGTGTCTGACTCCATGGACTATACAGTCCATGGAATTCTCCAGTCCAGAATACTGAAATGGGTAGCTGTTCCCTTCTCCAGAGGATCTTCCCAATCCAGGGATCGAACCCAGGTCTCCCAGATTGTGGGCAGATTCTTTACCAGCTGAGCCACAAGGGAAGCCCAAGAACACTGGAATGGGTAGGCTATCCCTTCTCCAGAGGATCTCCCCAACCCAGGAGTCAAACTGGGGTCTCCTGCATTGCCGGCAGATTCTTTACCAACTGAGCTATGGGAAGCAAATTACTAGAGAAGCTTTATGTATAGTAGAGTGTACATGTTAATCCCAAACTCCAAAATTTCTCTCTCTCCTTTTCCCCTTTGGTAACCATAAGTTTGTTTTCTATGTCTATGAGTCTATTTCTGGTTTGTAAGTAAGTTAGTTTTGGAAAACTTCTATTTAATAGACTGAAATGGATGGTAGAAACTTCAAGATACCAGATTCAAAGGATGCATGTGATTATGGCTAAAGTAGTCAACCCCATTCCCCTCTACATATGCCCAGAAAGATTGCAATGCCAGAATCACACCACCCTGTCCTTCCACGGCCTGCTCTAGACCAATCCGTCTCCCAGGTGAGAGCTCCACGTCATCCTGTTTGTCTGTCCAAGGCTCTCTGCAAACAGAGATATCCCAGAAAACTCAACAGCTGCTCTTGTCCTAGATAAAAGTAAGGCAGTGACGGAGAAAGGCAGGGAGAGAAGGAATGATTGGAAGAGAAAGGATACAATGGGTTGAACTGTATGTCTCCCCAAAATGTGCTCAAGTATCAACCCATTGTACCTGTGAATTCAACCTTATTTGGAAATAGGATCTTTGCAGATGTAAATAACTTAAGAATAGATCAGATTTTACTAGGGAGACTACAGCTACAGACTAAGGTTACTAAGGCTGTATCTTGTCACCCTGCTTATTTAACTTACATGCAGAGTACATCATGAGAAACACTGGACTGGAAGAAGCACAAGCTGGAATCAAGATTTCTGGGAAAAATATCAATAACCTCAGATATGCAGATGACACCACCCTTATGGCAGAAAGTGAAGAGGAACTAAAACGCCTCTTGATGAAGGTGAAAGAGGAGAGTGAAAAAGTTGGCCTAAAGCTCAACGTTCAGAAAACTAAGATCATGGCATCTGGTCCCATCACTTCAGGGAAATAGATGGGGAAACGGTGGAAACAGTGTCAGACTTTATTTTGGGGGCTCCAAAATCACTGTAGATGGTGATTGCAGCCATGAAATTAAAAGACGCTTGCTCCNTGGATGACAGAGGATGAGGTGGCTGGATGGCATCACCGACTCGATGGACGTGAGTCTGAGTGAACTCCGGGAGTTGGTGATGGACAGGGAGGCCTGGCGTGCTATGATTCATGGGGTTGCAAAGAGTCGGACATGACTAAGTGACTGAACTGAACTGAACTGAACTGAACTGAAGGCTACAGAGAATAAGGCCATGTGAGATGAAAGCAGAGACTGGAGTGATGCAGTAACAAACCAAGAAATGCTGGGAATCACAAGAAGCTAGGAGGAGGCAAGCAAGTATCCCTTCCTAGTGCCTCCAGGGAGAACACGGCCCTACTAACACTTTAATTTCAGACTTTGGGCCTCCAGGATTGTCAGAGAATAAATCCCTGCTGTTTTAAGCTGCTCTGCCTATGGTACTTTGTGACAGCAGCCCTGGGAAAGTAATTCAGAGGGAGAGAAAAGGAAGGATGGACGGAGGACAGACATGCTGCAGCTGTGCATAGGACCTCACTTTACCATTAGCCTTTCTCTCCTGCAAAGGGAGTCATAAACTGTCTTGGTTTAACCATGACATAATACCTGTGGTGCCCATGTCAATAGGTTTTGAAACATTTTTGCCTTTTTTCAAATTGATCATCATATAAATGTTTGAGTAGATACATGTCATTTATACATATTCATTTGGTATAAATAGACAACTGTGCTAACATAGTAACCTTTATTAAACATAAGTAAATAAAACTAGTGATGAAATAAAGAATAAAGGGATATTTTAAATATCTTTGTATTTATTAAAATACATGAAAGTGAAAGTGGCTCAGTCATGTCCAGCTCTTTGCAACTCCATGGACGGTAGCCTGATGGTCTCCTCTGTCCATGGAATTCTCCAGGCCAGAATACTGGAATGGGTAGCCATTCCCTTTTCCAGGAGATCTTCCCAACCCAGGGATCGAACCTAGGTCTCCTGCACTGCAGGCAGATTCTTTATTGTCTGAACCACCAGGGAAGCCCAAGAATACGGGAGTGGGTAGTCTATCCCTTCTCCAGCAGATCTTCTGGACTCAGGATTCTAACTAGGGTCTCCTGCACTGCAAGTGGATTCTTTACCAGCTGAGCTATCAGGGAAGCCCAGAATAATACATAGTGTCACTTTTCCCACTAAGTTGCTATTGTATGACATATTGTTAATAATTTTTCCAATGACAACAACTGGATTGTATGTGATCTAATATTTTTTTCTTAAATTTTGCTCTAACACTATGTAACAAAGCTTTGAGAAGCCCTCGTTCAGATTCACTGTGTTCTAGTACTTGGTGGTAATGACTCCCAGAACCTCAGAAAGATGCATGGATCCACTGATGGAAGGGCTTTGCAGACTGTTCTCACTAAATCATGGAACTCATTTTCCAACCTCAATCACCAGTTAATGTAAGATGTGGATTAAAACTAGTGAACTCTATCTTTCTTGCTGTCAGTTGTGCTTTCAAAGAAGAAGGTGTGTTTTCTCCAGTTTGATCAAAGTGATCAAAAATCATTAAAACTCTTCATGTAAAGCTACTGAAACAGCCTAAAAAGCTTCAAAATCCCACTTATGAGTGTAAGTGTCCAGATACAAGAAGTTTTATAGGTGATATACTTAATATTTTAAAAAATAAACTCAAATAATGATGGAAATATCCCCACACACTTCTTTTTAATAGCTTTCTCTGTTCTAGGATTTTTTTTTTTTTGCAAAGGCAATAATTTTTTCTCACTCACTGTTAAAACATCATTTTTACTGTGAAAACAAAAATTAAATGTGACAACAACACAATAGAGACAGCTTCCTTTATGGAAGTGAATAAAGCTTTATAAGGTGTGCTTTTAGGGATACTGGGAACAGGACTGATTTCTTCCAATAACAATATCAAAGAAAGGTCCATTCACATCATGACCAATCAACATCTTTAACAGGGAAATGCGAAACATTCTTACTCTAACATAGCAGGAGATTTATATATGTATGTGTGGTAAATAAAGTCAAATATATGTGTGTGTATATATATATACTATAAATATACATACTATATTCAAACATATGTATCTATATATGTGTGTATATGAATATGCATATATATGCAAATGTGTAGCTATGTATATTTATACGTATTGTATATATATTCTGAGGGAAAAAAGACTCTGGTTGAGAATCAACCCATGCATCCCAGTGTCTTGCACTCCAAATATAATCTGGCACTTTGAATGTAATATTTCATGTAGTCCTCACAACACTTTATGAGAAATAGGTGTTATTATTATCCCTAATTATAGAGAAGGAAAATAAAATGATAAGAGACATTAAAATGAAGAGTGGGGAATAAATAAATGAGTATAGGTCATACTAATAGCAACTGTCAGGACTTGGTGCTGTCAGAAGTATCTGATTCCAAAGTTATGGCTCTGATATCAGCTCTATTCTGATTTCATATTTTGATGGGCTTGGAAGTAAGATGACAAAAAACTCAAATATACTGAAGTCTCTGTGAATGCTTAGTAAGTGTCTCAAATAGGGTAAAATTGAAGGATGTAGAGGAATTAGTATTGATTAGAGGTTGATAACTAAGCCTACTGCCAAATTTTGCTTAGGGTTCACTCATATTTGTGATCTCATTATATAAATAGCTAAAATGGAAATAATTACATAAGACATGTGATTGTGTGAGAATGTGTTTGAGATATTTTTCAATACTCAGAGTGCATATGTAAAACGTACATCAAAGCTTGATGAACTAGAGAAAAAACAATGCAGAGAAGAAGGTTAAATGCAGTCAAATTACTTTTTCTTCCCTTTTAGTAATTTATGTCCTGATTCAGTGACTCCTGGCATACTCTTTGGATATCTACTATGCCTGTACAAGCGAAATATTTCCGGCATCTAGTTACAGAAAAACCTTCTTCTGTCTGTTTGACTCTTTATAACATTTGGTGTATTATGAACAAGAATGGTATGTTTAGGAGACAAAAGGGAAATTTTAAGAGAAGAGAAGGGACAGTGTTTCTCACATAGGGCTCTCAGTACTGGTTGCCAAGAAAGCAGATGAGAAAATGAAAAATAGCTGGAAAGTTTTTTGTTGGAGATTTGGGTCCAATTTACAATGAGAACATAAGGGGGAAAAAAGTCAAACCTTTAAGTTACAGGGCATTATAGTTAAGAGCACAATAGAGGCGCGGATAAAAATGGAAACCAACATCAAAGAGAGGTCCTGAGGAGTAAATAGTAATTAGCTAGAAGTTTATATTAGGCATGTGATGTGGAGAGAGCAGTAGCCAGATAAGGAACATCAAGAGTGCTGGCAGAGAAACTGAGGACACAGATCAAGAGGCCACCACATTATCCTCCAATTTAAAAAAAAAAGAGGGCACATGGGAAATCCATATGAAAGCCCTGTAGTTATGATGGATGAGCTTCGTTTCATTTAAGTAGTTGTACGTGGGGTACCTGAATGTGTTTTTAACTCTAGCATCTGACTAAAGTGGATAAAAATAGCAGAAAACATCCTGGTTTTATTTTCTAGTTTTTACTTTCTATTACTTCTCTCCAATTTTCAAAGTAAAAATTGACTACAAATGGAAAATGGGCTTTAAAAATGGGCCATAAAATATAACTCAATGTTCATTACTAGAAAATAAAATTAATTCAACTTGCTTATGCACCTATCATGTGCCAGGCACCATGCATGAGAGAATTATTTCTTACAGTCCTCAAATACCCTAAGTAGGAAGATACAAAGAAACAAAACTGACAGTGAGTTGATCATTGTTTAAACTGGTCATGGGCAGATAACCATATAATAGACCTTTGCCTTTAATTTTTGTATATAGTTTTAAATTTCCAAAATTAGAAAAAAATAACAGAAAAAATCATTTATAAATTATTAATTCCATTATACTGATGAAAATATTGAATTCTGTCTTAGTCATAGTCTGAAACAAGCAATGGGTGGCAGAAGTAGAATGCAGATCCAAGTCTCACTGGTTTCAGGAGGAACAGTACTAACACTACAGCAATGGCAGCATCAGATTCTCAACATTTATACATCAAGACAGTTTCCACCGCATGATGCTCATTTCGGGTCACAGTATAGTATCAGAATTGGTCTAGAAAAAAGACTTTCATTTTCTCTCCAGATAATGTGCAAACAAACAATACATTGATATCTGAATAATATTTGCCCCATGACATAAGCTTACTCAGCTATTGAGTAAATAAATGAGCTTTGGTCAATAATGACATCAACATGAGTCTCTCACTCTTCTAAACTGGTGTTACTGTCCATCAGTGTTGGTGTTGAAACACCAAAGGGGTGTTACAACATCCCTTTGTATGGCGTTAAGAGCACAAATCCAGAGTCTGGTAGACCCAGTTTTGAATCCTTTGTAATATTAAATATGAAGATAACCAGAATATGTTCCTGAAAATTGTGATTTAGTAGATATGGACTGGAGTTCAGAAATGTGTTTTTCTGTTTTTAAAAAATGACTTTAAATAATTTTTATCTTCAGGAAAGTTTGAAGAATACTGGGTTTAGAATATGTGTGTATGTTATATATATCACTCATATGTTCTTATACTCCACAAATATAAGATATTCATACATTCCATGAACAAAATTAGAATACTTCTATATTCTTCAAATATAAACAGA
>SJYQ01000126.1:681264-709872 GCA_006410935.1 Redunca redunca | reverse complement strand
GTTGGCTTAAAGCTCAACATTCAGAAAACGAAGATCATGGCATCTGGTCCCATCACTTCATGGGAAATAGATGGGGAAACGGTGGAAACAGTGTCAGACTTTATTTTTTTGATCTCCAAAATCACTGTAGATGGTGATTGCAGCCATGAAATTAAAAGACGCTTGCTCCTTGGAAGGAAAGTTATGACCAACCTAGACAGCATATTGAAAAGCAGAGACATTACTTTGCCAACAAAGGTCCGTCTAGTCAAGGTTCTGGTTTTTCCAGTGGTNGGATGTGAGAGTTGGACTGTGAAGAAAGCTGAGCGCTGAAGAATTGATGCTTTTGAACTGTGGTGTTGGAGAAGACTCTTGAGAGTCCCTTGGACTGCAAGGAGATCCAACTAGTCTATTCTAAAGGAGATCAGCCCTGGGTGTTCTTTGGGAGGAATGATGCTGAAGCTGAAGCTCCAGTACTTTGGCCACCTCATGCGAAGAGTTGACTCATTGGAAAAGACTTTGATGCTGGAAGGGATTGGGGGCAGGAGGAAAAGTGGATGACAGAGGATGAGATGGCTGGATGGCATCACCGACTCGATGGATGTGAGTTTGAGTGAACTGCAGGAGTTGGTGATGGACAAGGAGGCCTGGCATGCTGCGATTCATGGGGTTGCAAAGAGTCAGACCCGACTGAGCAACTGAACTGAACTGAAACATCATTTGAATGGCTTAAGTACAACTGCTTAAGTGTTTGCACAGTCACAAAGTTTGAATATCATAACAGTATTAGTATTCAATAAAAAAGCAAATAAAGTCAGCTCTTGTGCTTGAGTGAGTGAATAAAAGATTCAACTCCCTGAAGGTATTCAAACAACAAGGTACTTTTTGATGACTTAATAATGTCCTTTTGCAAGGCAGGGTGGTAGCTGAGTCCTCAGAGAATGAAGGGAATACATTAATTTGAAATCATGAGTAAACCCAATAAAAATCTTTTTTATTCCAAAGAAATAATGGGTATCAGTTGCTTCTGTCAGTACAAAATTGAATTGTGGGCTTCCCTGGTGGCTCAGTGATAAAGAATACACCTGCTAATGCAGGAGACATGGGTTTGATCCCTGGTCCAAGAGGATCCCACATGCAGCGGAGCAACTAAGCCCATTTACCAACACTATTAAAACTGTGACCTAGCGCCCTGGAGCTTCATCTTCTGAGCCCATGTGCCACAACTACTGAAGCCTGTGTGGTCTAGAGCCTGGGTTCTGCAACAAGAGAAGCCACCACAATGAGAAGCCCACACACTGCAAACAGAGTAGCCCTCAGTCACCAAAGCTAGAGAGAAGCCCGTTTAGCAACAAAGACCCAGCACAGTCAAAAAGTAAATAAAAGAGCTGCGTGAATGGACTTGTTGATATAAAAATCGTACATCTGTCCTGTTTAGTTTGGGTAGTCATTTGGATGTATAAATTCCAATAAAATTTTCTGTAAATTTTAATTATTTAATGTGCTGTACTTAGTTGCTGAATCATGTGCAACTCTGCGATCTCATGAACTATAGCCCGCCAGGCTCCTTTGTTCATGGGAATTCTCCAGGCAAGAATAGTGGAGTGAGTTGCCCCGTCCTTCTGCAGGGGATCTTCCCAACCCAGGGATTGAACCCAGGTATCCTGCATTGCAGGTGGATTCTTTACTGTCTGAGTCACCAAGGAAGCCCTAATTATTTAATGGGCACTAAAAAGTGTCACAAACTGTGAAATTTCTCCTAGAGAGTATATTTTAGCTTTTTAAAGAAAGTTTACAGCACAGGAGTGATATCACCAAACTGGCAGCATAAGTCTTTCATCAACAGAGGAATGGATGAAAGAAGATGTGGTACCTATATACAATGGAATAATACTCAGCCATAAAAGGAATGAAATTGAATCATTTGAAGAGATGTGGATGGCCCCAGAGTGTCATACAGAGTGAGGTTAAGTCAGAAGAAGAAAAGCAAATACTGTATGAATATATTAACACATATATGTGGAAACTAGAAAAATGGTATAGATGATCTTACTTGCAAAGCAGAAACAGAGACACAGATATAGAGAATGAATATCTGGATACCAAAAGGGAATGAGGGGGATGGGAAGAATTGGGAAATTGGGATTGACATGTGTATATATATATATATATATATATATATATATATAATACTGATAATGTATATAAAATAAATAACTAATGAGAACTTTGCAACCCTTTGGACCAGTCAGGCTTCTCTGTCCAAGGAATTATCCAGGCAAGAATATTGGATTGGATAGCCATTCCCTTCTCCAGGGGATCTTCCCAACCCAGAGACTGAACCCGGGTCTTCTGCATTGAAGGCAGTTTCTTTACCATCTAGGCCACCAGGGAAGCCTCCTAAAAAATGAGAACATGCTCTACAATACAGGGAACTCTACTTAATGCACTATGGTGACCGGAATGAGAAGGGAGTCCAAAACGGAGATATGTATATTTATGGGTGATTCATGTTCCTGTTCAATAGAAACTAATACAACATTATAAAGCAACTATATTCCAATAAAAATTGGTGTAAAAATAAATAAAATATATATGAAATACATATATATGACACCAAAGAGTCAAAACAGTCTTGAGAAAGAGCAAACTGGGAGGCATCATATTTCAACAGCATATCTTTATTATGGTAAAGATATAGTAACCAAAAGAGTAGGGTACTGACACTAAAACAGACAAAATGTAAGAGCATTTAGACCCTAGAAATAAGCCTAAGTCAACCAATATTTGACAAGGGCACTAAAAATACTCAGTGGATAAAAGACAACCACTGCAATAGATGGTGTTGGGAAAACTGGATATTCACATGTAAAAGAATGAAACTAGGCCCCTATTATAGCACTAACAAAACTTAATTCAAAATACATTAACAACTAATATGTAAGATATGAAATTCTTACAGAATAAAACATACGAAAATATCTACTTGACATGGGCCTTGGCAAAGTTTTTTTGGATATGACATCTAAAGTACAAACAAATATAAGCAAGTGGGATTACATCATACTGAAAAGTTTCTGTATAGCAAGAGAAAGAATGAGCAAAGTAAAAAAGACAGCCTATAGAATGGGGGAAAGTATTTGCAAACCATATATCTGATATTATATCCAAAATATATAATGAATGCATACAACTCAACAGCATAAAACAAAAAATAAAAACCCAAAACAATCCAATTTAAAAATGGGCAAAAGACCTGAAGAGAAGTTTCTTCAGGAAAGAGATACAAAAGCCCAACAGGTACATGAAAAGATGTTTAATATCACTAGTCATTCAGTTCAGTTCAGTTCAGTCGCTCAGTCGTGTCCGACTCTTTGCGACCCCATGAATCGCAGCACGCCAGGCCTCCCTGTCCATCACCAACTCCCAGAGTTCACTTAGACTCACATCCATTAGGGAATGTAAGTCAAAATCACAATGAGATATCATGTCACAACTATTAGAATGACTATTATGATAAAAGATAAGAAATAACAAGTGTTAGTAAGGATGCAGGGAAAAGGGAACCCTCATACACTGTTGATGAGACTGTATTCTTGTAGCCACTGTGGAAAACAGTATGAAGGTTCCTCAAAAACTTCAAATAGAACTGTCATATGATCCAACAATTCCACTTTTGTGAATATATAAAAGAAATTAAAATATTTTTTTAAAAAACTCCATGTATATAGCAGCATTATTTACACTAGCCAAGATGTGGGAACCTCTTTAGTGTCTATGGACAGAAAAGTGGAAAAAAGACGCTATGGCTATATGCACACAATGGAATGCTATTCAGCCATAAACAAAAGGAAATTCTGCCATTTGTGACAATATGAATAGATGTTATAGACATTATGGTAAGTGAAATAAGACAGACAAAGACAAAGATTATATAATCTCACCTAAATGTGGAAAGCAAATAAACAAAATTATATAAAAATGAAACAGATTTCTGGTTACCAGAGGCAGAGTTTGGGGTGGTGGAACATGGAGGAAGATGGTCAAAAGGTACAAACTTCCAGTTATAAGATAAGTAAGTACTAGGAGTATAACATACAGCATGGTGAATACAGATAACTTTTCTGTATGATATAAATGAAAGCTGCTAACAGAGTAAATCCTAAGATTTCTCATCACAATTTCTTTCTTTCTTTTTTTTTTTAAACTTTTCTTCATGAGATGTACTTTATGAGATGATGAATGCTAACTAAATTTATACTGGTAATCATTTCACAATATAAGTCAAACCATTATGCAGTATACCCTAATGCAATATAGCAATGCATGTCAATTATATCTTAATAAAGTTGGAGAAAAATAAAAAATATAGGGTAAAATATCAGTATCTTTGAAAAACAATAGTAATGCATTTTTAAACTACTGAGGTGTCCATTAACAATACTTTGAAATATGCATTATATTATCTTCTCAGCAAGGTCCTAAACTTTTCTAGTCTTCTTAATATTTTCATCCTAATAGAATATTTCTTAATGTCTACCACATATATTCAGTGTTATTAGACCATAAATTTAATATTCATTGAAATCAGTAAGCTAAATGAAGACTGCTTATATAGCCACCATTGCACCAAATTTTTCAGGACAGATGCAATTCCCTGAATATAGAAGCAAATTAGATTTAATTTGTATAACATCTGAGGCTCTGTCAAATAAACACATGACAAATTAGGAAAAATTGTGAGTGTATTTTAAACCACACATCTTAATTTTAGGTCTAAAATGTATAATCACTGAAAGAACTTCTCATGTTAGTGAGACTTTCAATCTCAACGAAAATTCTTATGTTCTATAGCATATTCTGTCCCTTTGCATATAATCCCTGCGGGCACGCTCAGTCACTTCAGTCATGTCAGACTCTTTGCCACCCTATGGACTGTAGCCTGTCAGGCTCCTTTGTGCAGGCAAGAAGACTGCAGTGGGTTGCCATTTGCTCCAGGGGATCCTCCCGACCCAGGGATCAAACCTACGTCTCATATGTCTCCTGCATAAGTAGGCGTAGCTCCTTACCACAAGCGCTCCTGGGAAGTCTGTGTATATAATACATTTTATTGTATTTATTACAAAAATGTTCATTTACATATATAAAATCTAGAAAAATACAGATAAGCTCCCAATAAAAGAAAAATAAGAAGCAAGTACCACTTCACCATTCACAGCATGTTTAGGCTTTGCTTGGCTTCTTTAACATTTAAGCACTTAATTCTGACCTGCTTTTCATTTCCTCTGTACCTAGATTTCAAACTGTCTCCATTCTACTGATTTTATCTAACAATGTGATTTTTGTCATTTAGGTCTATTTTTTAAAATTTCTCCTACTCTCACCTTCTTGAACTATTCTTTAAAAGGCAATGTAGCTTTCCTTTCTTTAAGAAAGGCTGGAAATCTTTCACTTGTCTGAGCCTTTTTCCCACAAAAAGCAGAGGAACCTTGTGTCAAAGCCAATTGCAGTAGATATTCCTGGAAGCCATTATGCTTACACTCCACTTGAGTAGAAATGATCTCCACGAACCTTGAGGAGACACTCTCATTTCACTCTCAGTGTGCATCTGAGCTTTGATGGTGGCAACCTGGACTCCACTTGAGGGCAGAGACTTCTCACTGCCACAAACATTAAGTAATTTCCACTCCTTCCTGAGATTAATCTCAGCATTATTTTGGCAAGTGGTCATGCTATTCTTGGGTCTCTGAATAGCACTTTTTCTTAAGGGGCCCTTGCTGGTTCCCTGTGTGAACTTTCTGGCAAAGTACAATGTTATGATTGGCTTGTACTATATGAAAGTTTAAATGGCAGCTTTAAATAACCATGTTGGAAATAAATGACACAAAACACAAAACCAGAAAGAAAACTTATATACAGTTCAAAAACGTGTGTGTGTGTGTGTGCATGTACATGTGCTGCTCACCAGCATATCTTGGAGATGACATAGATTCAATTCCAGACCACCATAAGAAGGCTGAGTGCCGAAGAATTGATGCTTTTGAACTGTGGTGTTGGAGAAGACTCTTGAGAGTCCCTTGGACTGCAAGGAGATCCAACCAGTCCATTCTGAAGGAGATCAGCCCTGGGATTTCTTTGGAAGGAATGATGCTAAAGCTGAAACTCCAGTACTTTGGCCACCTCATGCCAAGAGTTGACTCACTGGAAAAGACTCTGATGCTGGGAGGGATTGGGGGCAGGAGGAGAAGAGGACGACAGTGGATGAGATGGCTGGATGGCATCACTGACTCGGACATGAGACTGAGTGAACTCCGGGAGTAGGTGATGGACAGGGAGGCCTGGTGTGCTGTGATTCATGGGGTCACAAAGAGTCAGACACGACTAAGCGAATGAACTGAACTGAACTGAACTGATAAATAAAGTGAATATTGCAAAAAAGTGATAATCTTAGAGGGGTAGGACGGGGGTTGGGGTAGGCGGGAGGCTTAAGAAAGAGGGGATATATGTATTCATACATATGTGAATATGTTATATTCATGTTGTGTAGCAGAAACTAACAAAACATTGTAAAGCAATTATACGCCAATTTTAAAAATAAATAAAAATTTAAAGAAATGTCACTGATCACAGACCACCACAAAAATAATGAAGTTTTAAAAACTGTGAGAATTAGCAACATGTGACACAGAGACATGAAGTGAGCAAATGCTGTTGAAAAAACGATGCCAATAAATTTAACACAGTGTTGTCACAAACCTTCAATCCGTAAGAAATGAAGTTTCTATGAAATGCAATTAAGCAAAGTACAATAAAATAAGGTATTCCCATACTTTAAAACATATAAAACATACACTGAGACATTTCTCCCCACAGGAAAGTTCATGGTAGAAATCTCAAGTTAAGAACAGGCACTATAACTTGATTTTTAAAGTGTTGAAGTAAGTATGCTACTTAGGTCTGCAAAAACATTGTACAAGGCATTTTCTTTCTTTTGTAATGCTATATGTCCCTGTTGGTCTCTTCAATGAAGCCAGTTTGAGAAGCCATAGATACAAAACAGAACAACAGTTAGAGCTAGCCATTCAGAAGTCACTATGATATTGCCACTCAAACTTGCACTTAGTTCAGTTCAGTTCAGTTGCTCAATCATGTCCGACTCTTTGTAACCCCATGAACCACAGCACGCCAGGCCTCCCTGTGCATCACCAACTCCTGGAGTCCACCCAAACCCATGTCCATTGTGTCAGTGATGCCATCCAAGCATCTCATCCTCTGTTGTCCCCTTCTCCTCCTGCTCTCAATCTTTCCCAGCATTAGGGTCTTTTCAAATGAGTTAGCTCTCCGCATCAAGTGGCCAAAGTATTGGAGTTTCAGCTTCAACATCAGTCCCTCCAAAGAATACCCAGGACTGATTTCCTTTAGGATGGGCTGGTTGGATCTCCTTGCAGTCCAAGGGACTCTCAAGAGTCTTCTCCAACACCACAGTTCAAAAGCATCAATTCTTTGGCACTCAGCTTTCTTAAAGTCCAACTTTCACAACCATACATGACTACTGGAAAAACCATAGCCCTGACTAGATGGACCTTTATTGGCAAAGTAATGTCTCTGCTTTTTAATATGCTGTCTATGTTGGTCATAGGTTCCCTTCCAAGGAGCAAGCGTCTTTTAATTTCATGGCTGCAATTACCATCCACCCAGATTTTGCAGCCCAGGAAAATAAAGTCAGCCACTGTGTCCCTGTTTCCCCAACAAAAAGAATTAAATAGGCAAAAGTATTAGGAACTCTCATGAGACAGATTTCTGCCATGCTTCTAGTATTAATTAGCTCAAAAACTTTGGTCAGGTTTCAACATGTCTATGCCTTCATTTCTTCAAAAATAAAATGAGGATAGCTGACCAAGTGATCGCTAAATTCCCATCTGTCCTTAGAATCCCAGCGTCTGTGATTCTGTTTCTATTATCCAAGAAGAAAACATAAATCCATCAATTATGGTGAACTTTAATTTGAAGTATGGAGAAAAGAGGTTTTATTGGATATGATGCTCTCGTGTAGCTCTAGGTAGGTTGATTTTTGATAATTTTTTCAAATGCCAACATCTTCATGGGTGAAATGAGAATAATTTAAAGTTCCAAGTGTTCTTTTGGTGTTCTAGTGAGCAAAAATAAGTGTAAAGATTCTACTAATTTTAAATTTCAATGCATATGTGACATTATTTACATGTATGAGCAAACATATGTCTATCAAGTATGTTACATGATAGTCCTTAGTATTTTGCCTTAGCTGCCCATATGCTTGTTGGTTAGATAACTGATTAACACGTTCTACCACAGGTACTACATGGACAACACCAAAACTTTTCTATGTTATATATAGGTCTGGACAGGAGCTGCAAGACTCCTCTGTCCATGGGATTTCCCAGGTAAGAATACTGGAGTGGGTTGTCATGCCCTCCTCCAGGGGATCTTCCCAACCCAGGGACTGAACCCATGTCTCTTTACCACTAGCACCATCTGGGAAGCATCAAAATTTACCTCATCAATGTGTAAATTGATCTGTTATAGGTAGGTGAAATTATATCTCAAACAATATCTTCTCTTAATAGTCCACCAGCTAGAGAGCAGCCTTCTTTGCAGCTGAGAGTGGCCATATGGCTTCCTTCTGTCCAATGGCCACTCCACATGGGTGAAGTGATGTGAGCAGTTTTTGAGTTAAGTTCCTAAACAGCTTCTGATTACCTCCCAGCCACTCTTTCCCTTCTCTCCTGCTCTTTGCAAAATTGTTGCAGATGGATCAGCCCTTAGACTTATGGAGATAAAAGAAAACAGGGCCATTCTCCATCCTTCAAACTCTTACTCTGGATCATTATGTCAGAGAAAGAAACTTCTATGTTACTTAAGCTTCTATATTTTGGGATGTCTTTGTTAGAGGAGCTTAGTAGCATATCAATATAGTGCCTGCTGTCCTGGATTAATTATTCATATCATCCCCTTTCATGCTCAGAAGTGTCCTAGGTTGGATGACAAATGACACAGTCACCCTAGCTCTATACCCACAAAAGGTTATTTTTTATATTGTGAGCTCATTCTCCCACCTTGCAAAATATTTTGCCCCAATAAGCATTATCATTCAACTACACTGTTTATTATAAAAAGTATTCTCACCTTTGAACAACCTGAAGGGCAGAGACTGATGCTTTTATTATGTTTTGAAAGTGAAACAGGACAAACTCTACAAAGCTTTTGAAGATAAAGGCACAGGACAAAAAAGCAGCTCAGCACAATCCTCATTCTTGAAAAAAATGGCTTTCAAAACTGTATTTCAACTTGAAGATTATCTGCCTATCAAAAACAAGAAAAGCCAACAATTCCATGGGGACAGCCAAGTCATGGCCAAGAGTTAACCAGAAAGTGCAAGGGAAACCAGTCCTGGTCTGGAAGGAGGGGATGGCTTTGATACATTAGATCCCTCCTGAGGATTGAAGTATATAATGTGTCACATTGTACACTTTCTCGAAGGTCTTAACCAGAAGGCAAAAATTCTATGACACAAAGCTTCACACCAGAACTAGGGACCAAATGTTGGACAAGATTGAGGTACATAGCCCTGCCCTTGTTTTGGTCTTTCTGGGCAATACCACCATCTCCCCCTTCCTCTTCAGCAAGTGCTACCACACCACTCTCTTGTGCATTAGGACTATTTCCATCATACCTTTTATTCTTGTTTTGATCAGTCACTAGGAATCTCACATAATCCCATAGCTTCATTTCGAATCTGTCTCTATGCATCCCCTTTTCTTTCGCCTTCTCCTGCCTATCTCTACCCCCCAAACCTTTATCTACTATGTGTGGGAATGGAGGGTCAGAGTCAAACAAAACTTCCTACTTCTCAACCTCTCTTATGATCATTCACTTCACCTTCTTTCTCTGTGACCTGATTCTCCTATAAGGACACTGCTTTCCTACAGTTCCCTACAGTTGGTGTATTTCTGTTTTCCTTTTGTGTCCTTGTTCATACCTGCAGGTATGGAGGAGGGCCCTCTTTGTTCCTCATTGCTGCTTTCAGATGTCTCCCTCCCTTTGACCTAAAAACATCTACAGACTGAAGCTTCATCCATCAAACCACACCACCTATCACCAGCCTTTTCTTAGTCATTCTACAATGTTATTTCTTGGAGTTTTTTCACTTGCCATACTGTCATTCTCTACAGCTACCCTCTCACTTTTTGTGAGTTACATATACCTGTGAATAATTCTTTTAATTCCCTGGATTCTCAACTCCTTTATCTTCTTTACTCCAGAGATACTGTTCTTCCCTCAGAGATCCTCTCTCACTGTTTCTCGGCCTTGCTATTACTAATAACTGCATTTCCTCAGTAATATCAGTGTAACCACCCTATTCACCAAATGACATCTATCATTTTTTACTTTTTCCAGTTTAGTTGAGATGTAATTGACATACATTATTGTGTAAGTTTAAAATGTACAATGTGTTGACTTAATAAACCTATATGGTGCAAAATGATTTCCACCATAGGATTAGCCAACACCTCCATTATGTTATTATAAACACCATTTATTTTATTCTGGAGGACGTTTTCTACCTTTGTAAATTTACTCCCTTTAACATGCCTACTCCAACATTTCTGCAACTACAACCACAGTCCTTTGAGCCTGCCAACGTTTTACTCCTTCACCCCACTCCTACCTTTTCCTCTTCTCTAATGAGCGTAGTTAGATTCCACTACTAATTATTATGATTTCTTTGTATATCTCCATCTGTTGGTTACTCTTTTCTGCCAAAACCTCAACCTTAGTTGAGCCACATTTTCCATGTACTCAGCACAGAAAAAATCGGTTGAATAAAAACACACAGTGTATTAAATGGCATTACTTTTCTTGACCCACTCATCTAAAATGGTCCCTTAATATTTCTTTGTTGTTTTTAGTAAGAACACTATGACCCCAACAGCCAAATCCAGACTAACGTCTGATTTTACAAATAATGCTGTATGGGGGACAAAGCTATATCCATTTGTGCTTGTATATTGTCTATGGCTGCTTCCCCTGTAAGTCAGAATTGAGAAATTGTGATAGAGTCCAAACAGCCCAAAGCTAAAATCTTTACTATCTGGTCCTTCATAGAAAAAGTGTGCCAATCTCTCCTCTCCTCCATTCACTATCTTGTTCTTCTAGAAGAAAATTTAAAACCTTCTCCTTCTTCTCAACTTTTCAACAGTACCTCTCTGATCCTCACTTTTAGCTGAATCTCTTATTTCTGATTTTATTTAGGAAAAAAAGCAGCATGCTTGGAAGATCATGATACCACCACTGTTCTTTCTCTCCACTAGTGTCTAGGTCAAAATAATCAATAATTTCCATTCTAATTGACAGTTTTCATTTTGTTACTAGAAGTAAATAATCATGTTCATCTCTGCCTTAGATCTTCTTTCTTCTCATCCACTCAAGAGTGTCACTCTAGCAATCATCATGTTCTTTACTAAATTATCCATCCATTTTCCCCTCTCTACTGGATCACTCACATTAGCATACAAACATGCTGTGAATTCTTCCATCTTCAGAATTTCTTTCTTTGATGCCCACATTTTCTTTAAGCTTTCGATTCACTTTTTAGTTCTCCTTTGTAGAAGAGCTTCTCCAAAGAGTTGTCACCACCTCTATATTCTTTCCTGAACTCACTGCAATTAGACCTTTACTTCCATCACTCAAATGAAACTTCTCATCAGGTTCACTAAGAATCTCCATCCTGCTAAATTCAACAGTTGATTTTCAGCATTTTTTTTCTCATACCGAATCTATAGCAACACTGAGAGTGAATCCTTTATTCTCCTAACTCCTTCCTTAGCAGGCTTCTAGGACATTACACTTTTTGCTGATTTTCTCCCCATGTTACTAAAGGCTCTTCTTCCTCTCACTAACCTTTAAGCTTTAGTGTCATTGGGCTTACTTCACAGGGCTCTCCACTTTCTCTTGGTTATCTCACCCAGGCCCATGGCTTTCAGTACCAACTCTATTCCATGATTACCATATTCTCCTCTGAGTTTCACACTCATCAACCAACTGTTCACAATCTTCTCAAAAAATTGTAGGTCCAAAATCCAATTCTTGATATCTGTCTTCCCCCAAAACATGATCCCCTAGACAATGTACCCCATTCCAGGCAATAGCAATTCCTGTCAGGTAGCAATGTTTGACTCACCTGATCCTCTTCCTTTCATACCTTCTTACCTCAGAAGCTGAGTCTTTACATTGGCCTGTGAATCTCTTTATGATCTGATTTCCAGTGCCTCTGTGAATAACCTCTGACTACTCTCCTCCTCTGTTTCAGCTGTTCTGCTCTTGGTTTGAGCATCCAGGAATGGTTCAATTGCAGGACCATTGCATTTATTCTGCAGGCCTATCCTGTGCTGACAATTTATAACCCCATCTCTGCTTTATTTTTCTCCCTAGTATTTAATACCACCTGATATACTTTATTTTTATTATATATTTGTCTCCTTTCACCCACTGGAATGTAGATTCCATAACAGAGGATTTTCCATTTCTCTTCTTCAGTGCAGTATCCCCAGAGTCTGGAATAGTCTCTGGCTCACAACAGGTTTTTGATACATATTTCTTGAGGTTAAAAATGCATCAACATTCTTTAAAGATTGCAAAAGTAAGCAGACATATAAAAATTGCTGGAGGAGAAAGAATCAAGGGGTTTTCTCACAGAGACATTCTCTCTTATCTGACCCTGAAATGCTAGTAAATACAATTAGTCACAAGATTGTGTGTGTGTGTTTATTAATTTATATTCTGTTTAATAAAGTATAAGCTGTCAGTTCTGAAAGCTTTTGTTAGGGGATCTGAAGTGGAAAATTGGCTGCCTTGCATATTTTCCTTCTTGTGAACTGAGTTTTAGAAAAAAATCCCCGGTGGTCACACTAAACATGTTCTATTGGACTGACAGCTCACAGACTAGTCTGCAGGCTTTTATCTCTCATTCACCAGTTTCAATGCAACAACTTTATAAATGATGAAATGCTCCATTTTTTCCAGGTAAAATAGATTACAACTCAAATGCCTTCTTGGTATGGTCAATGTATCCTAGAAAAAAATGAAGCCAGTAAAGCCCTCATTACCACAGAGACGAGAATCAAATGATACAAGACAATAAGATATCACTCTATGGATGAAGGTGTCCACTGAAATAACCTAATCATCTTTGAGTACAGATTTGGGATTTGGATAGGGGATAAAGCCTATGAGAGTACCCTTTAGCCCAATTCATCCAGTCACTCATTGAATTCATTTTGACTCAGTTCTTCAGAAAACATTGTGCACAATGCACTGCCAAATGCATTGCTGTTGTTCATTGTTCAGTCGCTTAGTGATGTCCGACTCTTGCAAACCTATGAACTGCAGCACCCCAGGCTTCCCTGCCCTTCATTATCTTCCAGAGTTTGCTCAGACTTCTGTCCATTGAGTCAGTTATGCCATCCTGTCGTATACATTGCAAATGTGGAAATAAATAAAATTGTACACAATCTTATTGTGATACGTAAATTCTATCAGACAAAAATCTAATGTACAAACATAAATATCAGGTAGAGAGTATAATTACAAGATACATAATATGTGATGATATGACAGAAACTGGAAAACTCTGTAGAGTGACCAGTGATGGCTCATGAGAATGATTTCAAATAACAAGATGGGACCTGATTTAATGAGGGTATTGAGAAGAATTTCAGGCAAAGTGAGCAGTTAGTTCTGGTACCAAATCATCTAGACAGGAATAAGTAAATGCTGCGTGGGTTTACAGTTATGTCTAAGCTACAAAGTGGTCAGTTCAGAGCTGCCTTTTCCATAAAAATAAAGTCTATTAAATATTTAATAATAAAACCAACAGGCAACTCTTATATAAATGTGGAAAATAGAGGGTAAGAGAAATTAAACAAAACCCATATATACTCCCACTACCAAAAGATTTTATTTTCTATGTGCATATAATCTGTTGTTATTTTTATTTCTTTAACACATCTCTGAGCATGCTTCATTAGATTTATTCTTGAGGAAAACTCCCATAAATCAGACTTCAAGTCTGGTCTTCATAATTATGGCAGCTTTATAAAGCATATTTGGTATTCTAACAGGAGGTCTATTAACTCTCATTCTATATTCTTAATTTCATTTCCTGTATATTAAATAAATAATTAACAAGAATTAGGGAACTTTGTTTTTAAATAATTAGGCAGAAATGCATTTCACATAGAGCTGGTATCTTACGCTTATATATGTCAAACTATGAAATCTGAATTCCTATTACTGGATCTAAGGTTACAAAGTTACAAAGATTAGGTAAGTGTTAGTTGCTGAGTCGTGTCCAACTCTTTGAAACTCCATGGTCTGTCTCTGGCATTCTCTAGGCAATAATACTGGAGTGGGTTGCCACTCCCTTCTCAAGGGCATCTTCCCAACCAAGGGGTCAAACCAGGGTCTCCTGCACTGCAGGCAGATTTTTTACCATCTGAGTCACCAGGGAAGCCCACTAGGTAAACATGATATTTAAAATTCCTGCATGATTCAAATGTTATCAGTTCAGTTCAGTTCAGTCACTCAGTTGTGTCCTACTCTTTGTGACCCCATGAACTGCAGCACGCCAGGCCTCCCTTTCCATCACCAACTCCCAGAGTTCACCCAAACTCATGTCCATTGAGTCGGTGATGCCATCCAACCATCTCATTTTCTGTCATCCCCTTCTCCTCCTGCCCCCAATCTTTCCCGGAATCAAGCACTTTTCAAATGAGTCAGCTCTTTGCATCAGGTGGCCAAAGTATTGGAGTCTCAGCTTCAACATCAGTCCTTCCAATGAACACCCAGGAACGATCTCTTTTAGGATAGACTGGCTGGATGTCCTTGCAGTCCAAGGGACTCAAATGTTATACCAAAGTTGATTTCAGCTATTGAACTACATAATCAATCAGTCTACCTATAAATAAACTTATGATATTAAACATTCTGTAAAAAACAATCCTCTCTAATTATGTCCCCAAATGGATCAACATGTTATCCTAATTTACCGCTATGCAGCTGACCGTGGGAAGAAGTACCGGTTAAGCTCTGAGGGATCTTGGATTACTACCAGCTTTACCAAACTGGATGGCATTGGGCACATCATTCAATTTTCGTACCAAAAATCTATGATTTGTAACAAAGCATTCATAATCCCTGACTCTTGGCATCCAGGAGTGTTATGAAGATTACAAGAAATTATCTAAATATATCAATTATTGTTGTTATTGAGTCGTTAAGTTGTGTCTGAGTCTTTGTGATCCCTGGACTGTAGCATGCCAGGCTATATCAATTATAGTAGATTAATTACAGCATGTTGATTGAACTGGCATATTATATGTGATCATGTGTTAAAATCAACATTCTAGGAATCAGTGAACTAATATGGACTGGAATGGGTGAATCTAACTCAGATGACCATTATATCTACTACTGTGGGCAGTAGTTCTTCTTAGAAGAAATGGAGTAGCCAGCATAGTAAATGAAAGAGTCCAAAATGCAGTACTTGGATGCAGTCTCAAAAATGAAAGAATGATCTATCTCTGTTCGTTTCCAAGGCAAACCATTTAATATCAAGGTAATCAAAGTCTATGCCTGGACCAATAATGCTGAAGAAGTTGAATTTGAACGGTTCTATGAAGACCTACAAGATCTTCTAGAACTAACACCCCAAAAAGATCTCCTTTTCATTATAGGGGACTGGAATGCAAAAGTAGGAAGTCAAGAAACACCTGGAATAACAGGCAAATTTGGCCTTGGAGTACAGAATGAAGAAGGGCAAAGGCTAATAAAGTTCTGCCAAGAGAACGCACAGGTTATAGCAAGCACCATCTTCCAACAACACAAGAGAAGACTCTACACATGGATATCACCAGATGGTCCACACAAAATTAGATTGATTATATTCTTTGTAGCCAAATATGGAGAAGCTCTATACAATCAGCAAAAACAAGGCTGGGAGCTGACTGTGGCTCAGATCATGAACTCCTTATTGTCAAATTCAGACTTAAATTGAAGAAAGTGGGGAAAACCACTAGACCATTCAGGCATGACCTAAATAAAATCCCTTATGACTATACAGTGGAAGGGAGAAATAGATTTAAGGAACTAGATCTGATAGACAGAATGCCTGATGAACTATGGATGGACGTTCATGACATTGTAGAGGAGACAGGAATCAAGACCATCCCCTGGAAAAAGAATGGCAAAAAGCAAAATGGCTGTCTGATGAGGCCTTACAAATAACTCTGAGAAGAAGAGAAGCAAAAAGCAAAGGGGAAAAGGAAAGATATACCCATTTGAACACAGAGTTACAAAGAATAGCAAGGAGAGATGAGAAAGCCTTCCTCAGCGATCAATGCAAAGAAATAGAGGAAAACAATAAAATGGGAAAGACTAGAGATCTCTTCAAGAAAATTAGAGTTACCAAGGGAACTTTTCATGAAAAGATGGGCTCAATAAAGGACAGAAATGTGATGGACATAACAGAAACAGAAGATATTAAGAAGAGGTGGCAAGAATACACAGAAGAACTGTACAAAAAATATCTTCACAACCCAGATAATCACAATGGTGTGATCACTCACACTCACCTAGAGCCAGATATCCTGGAATGCAAAGTGAAGTGGGCCTTAGGAAGCATCACTATGGACAAAGCTAGTGGAGGTAATGGAAATCCAGTTGAGCTATTTCAAATCCTAAAAGATGATGCTGTGAAAGTGCTGCACTCAAAATGCCAGCAAATTTGGAAAACTCAGTAGGGGCCACAGGTAGGGAAAAGGTCAGTTTTCATTCCAATCCTAAAGAAAGGCAATGCCAAAGCATGCTCAAACTACCACACAATTGCACTCATCTCACACACTAGTAAAGTAATGCTCAAAATTCTCCAAGCCAGGCTTCAGCAATACATGAACCGTGAACTTCCAGATGTTCAAGCTGGTTTTAAAAAGGCAGAGGAACCAGAGATCAAATTGTCAATATCTGCTGGATCATCAAAAAAGCAAGAGAGTATCAGAAAAAATCATCTATTTCTGCTTTATTGACTATGTCAGACCCTTTGACTGTGTGGATCACAATAAACTGGAAAATTCTGAAGGAGATGAGAATAACAGACCACCTGACCTGCCTCTTGAGAAACCTGTGTGCAGGTCAGGAAACAACAGTTAGAACTGGACATGGAACAACAGACTGGTTCCAAATAGAAAAAGGAGTGCGTCAAGGCTGTATATTGTCACCCTGCTTATTTAACTTATATGCAGAGTACATCATGAGAAACACTGGGCTGCAAGAAGCACAAGCTGGAATCAAGATTGCCGGGAGAAATATCAATAACCTCAGATATGCAGATGACACCACCCTTATGGCAGAAAGTGAAGAACTAAAGAGCCTCTTGATGAAAGTGAAAGAGGAGAGTGAAACAGTTGGCTTAAAGCTCAACATTCAGAAAACTAAGATCATGGCATCTGGTTCCATCACTTCATGGCAAATAGATAGGGAAACATTGGAAACAGTGGCTGAGTTATTTTGGGGGGCTCTAAAATCACTGTAGATGGTGATTTCAGCCATGAAATTAAAAGACGCTTACTCCTTGGAAAGAAAGTTTGGACCAACCTAGACAACATATTAAAAAGCAGAGACATTAGCTTGCCAACAAAGGTCCATCTAGTCAAGGCCATGGTTTTTCCAGTAGTCATGTATGGATGTGAGCGCTGGATTATAAAGAAAGGTGAGCACCGAAGAATTGATGCTTTTGAACTGTAGTGTTGGAGAAGACTCTTGAGATTCCCTTGGACTCCAAGGAGATCCAATCAGTCTATCCTAAAGCAGATCAGTCCTGGGTGTTCATTGGAAGGACTGATGTTGAAGCTGAAACTCCAATACTTTGGCCACTTGATGTGAAGAGCTGACTCATTTGAAAAGAGCTTGATTCTGGGAAAGATTGAAGGCAGGAGGAGAAGTGGACGACAGAGGATGAGATGGTTGGATGGCATCACCGACTCAATGGACATGCGTTTGGATGGGCTCCGGGAGTTGGTGATGGACAGGGAGGCCTGGCATGCTGTGGTTCATGGGGTCACAAAGAGTCAGACACAACTGAGTAACTGAACTGAACTGAACTGATATGTTAAAAAGTAAAATATTTTGTACAAATTTAAAATATAATACCTCTATTTTTATATCTGTAGTGCACAAGGCAATAAAATGCACACAAAATCATTCTCAACCAACAAGGACCTACCTATAGCACAGGAACTCTGCTAACTGTTATGTGTCAGCCTGGGATGGGAGAGGAGTTTAAGGGATAATGGATACATGTATGTGTACGGCTGAGTCCCTTTGCTGTCCACCTTAAAGTACCACAGCATTCTTAGTCAGCTATACTCCATACAAAATATAAAGTTTAAAATTATATATTAAAAATAATATATAAATATGCATATATGTGTGTGAAAGTGAAGTCGCTCAGTCATGTCTGACTCTTTGCAACCCCGTGGACTGTGGCCCACCAGGCTCCTATGTCCATGGGATTCTCCAGGCAAGAATACTGAAGTGGGTTGCCATTTCCTTCTCCAGGGGATCTTCCCAACCCAGGGATCGAACCCAGGTCTCCTACATTGCAGGCAGACGCTTTAACCTCTGAGCCACCAGGGAAGCCCCAAAGTGAAAGTGAAGTCGCGCGTGTGTGTGTGTGTGTGTGTGTGTGTGTGTGTATATATATATATATATAAAACTGAATCACTTTGCTGTGCTGCAGAAATTAATGCAACAGTATAAATCAGCTATACTGCAATAAAATTAATTAAAAAACAAAAAAGTTTTCCGATTACTGTAGCCTTTTTCCATTTGAAAGTTTCATTTGTAATCAAACTTAAAGTTAGTCTTGGGTTTTAGGTCATCCAGATCCTCACAAGAATTAGGAGTGAAAGTCCATTTGTGGTTTCCCATCACAAATTCACAATTTCAAATAGAAGAAAACAAAAGAAACTTGCCTATACAGTTTTGTTGTTATTTGTTTAATTGAAATTCTTTAGCAAAAGGTTTAATCAGTTGTTTGTACTGATTGGCTAATGAGAATACATTTAACCAAGTGCAAAACATCTGGTCAATTTGATTGAGTTCATTATTCAAGCTGCCAATTTTATTTAAAAAAATGCTAATAACCACATTTGGATCATTATAGTTAGCCCCAAATTTCTAAATGATTTGAATCACTCCCTTTTTTCTTTTGGTGAGGATGTTTGGTAAAACTAGCACCAGCAAATTATCTAGGTAGTATCCCAAATCTGCATGCTTCAAATGAATACAAAGCTATCAGGACAAGCAATGATGTTGCCAAAATCACTGACTCCTATTGCCCTTGTGGATAGACTGGACCACAGAAAGGGCAGGGAGAACAACCTAAACCAAGCAACAAGATTTCACGATTGCCAGCTCACACAAGACACCAGGAAAAGGAGCTGCTTACCCAGTGAATCTATGGTGATTCTGACTAGTGAACAGTACATAATACAGACAGTTGAAGTATTTACCACACTAGGGCTTCCTTGGTGGCTCAGATGGTAAAGAATCTGCTTGCAATGTAGGAGACCCAGGTTTGATCCCTGGGTCAGTAAGATCCCCTGGAGGATGCCTTGGGAACCCATTCCAGTACTCTTTGCCTGGAGAATTCCATAGATAGAGGAGCCTGACAGGTTACAGTCCATGGGGCAGCAAAGAGTCAGACATGACTAAAGTAAATAACACTTTCACTTTTCACTTTCATATGATCAGTGTCAGCGGGAGAAGTGCCCCAATTATTATCGAATGCAAGCTTTAATTTAAATATCAGAATGTTCTTCCTTCCTCTGCTACTGTCTATTAAAATAAGCTTTGAACTTGAATGCGCAATTTGTTGTTAAACTCACACCTCATCATTATACTCTCAACAGCAACAATAATAGTAAAAGCTGCAAGTTACATTTACTGACTTTGTCTACAAGGTTATTTATTTATTATCACATTTTTAGAGATGATGTAACAAAGGCTCAGAGAGGGCTAAGTAACTTGTCCAAGGCTAGAGAGGTATTAATGGTGGAAGTTCATTCAAACCCATGCTATACAAACCAAAGCAGACACGATTACTACATTATTATGTTCATGAGAATAGAGATCTGAACCAATGATAAAATCAAAAGTATGACTGTGCTCAAGAATGAACTTATAATTAGATCCATTATATATCATGACCAGTTATCAAATAACACTGTGTGAAGTCCACTCTATCATCTTTTGAAACATTTTGATATATCTGTCTTCCTTTAGGGGCTTCCCTGTTAGCTTAGATGGTAAAGAATCCACCTGTAATGCAGGAGACCCAGGTTTGATTCCTGGATGTTGAGAGGCTCCTCACACATGCTTCTAGTAGGAAGGCAAGGTTATAATCTGTTTACCTACTTGATCCTCTTTCTAGATCTTTAGCTTTCTAAAGATAGGCATATTTCTTTATTTTTATGTCTCCAGCACAGTCTTAGAAGCATAGTCTTACACATGAGTAAATGATTTTTGAGTAAAATTTTCTACTAAAGCTCAGTATGGCAAGAAGACCTTTGGAGTATCTCTCATTTCACAGTTCCTCAGTACAAGTCTTCACGGGGACCTTCCTGTTCCTGGTAGTGGTAGCTATTTAAAAACACTGAAACACCTCACTATATTAATGCAGTTCAAGATTTTAGGAAATATTATTCAGCTTTAATGCAGATGAAAAATGAACCATTTCTTGGCACGATGCATCGTAGTTTCTACATTTTGATATAGCAATGGAACATCAAAATTAAATACATGTAATTGTTGTCTAGTGATAGGACTACTATTCCTAGGCAATTTGAAAGGCCTGTCAATGTTCAAACGCCCCAAGATACTCTAAAACAAGTCAGTGAAATGCCAAATGAGTCCTCTACATGATAAGCATCCGAGAAAACAAGAACATAGTTACTAAAAAATATTATCTGAGTTTGGAAGCAAGCACTACGAATTTCAAGATGTGGAACCTTGAGCGAAGTACGTAAACCATTTGTCTTAGATTTCTCATCTTTAATATTGTAGGTATAAAGTGATTTTTGTGAACATCAAATACCTTAAGCCACACAGAGCACAAAGCACTTAAAATAATATCCAGCATACAGTACTCAATATATTTAACTTCTTATGGTCTATTTATTTACTTAGAACATTGATAATTATGAGGTATCTCTTTCTACATTTGCTATGGAACTGTAAAAAGTAAGGACAATTGGCATCGTAATCAAATTTTTTGTCTCAACATATGTTTCCTCACTACAGTTTTGCTTTTTTGTCTGCTTTCCTTGAAAGAGAAGGTTAAGAGATCTATCATTTTTTAGGCAGTGTGCCTCTATTACCTCATCTGATCTGAAATCATCCTAATAAATGAGGTTTAAATAAATCACTTAATTTATTCAGATTCACACCACTTATTAGTGGTTGTGAAAGTGAAGTTGCTCAGTCATGTCCGACTCTTTGCGACCCCATGGACTGTAGCCTACCAGGCTCCTCCATCCATGGGATTCTCCAGGCAAGAGTACTAGAGTGGGTTGCCATTTCCTTCTCCAGGAGATCTTCCCCACCCAGGGATCGATCCCGGGTCTCCCACATTGCAGGCAGACACTTTACCATCTGAGCCACCAGGGAAGCTGGTCTTTAATAGCTTAATAAATTCACAGTGTACTATTATAATACAGCTTTTCAACCAACAGATCACAAAAATACAAATAAAATTTGGTCATTTAATGGGGTCATATAGTTCTACTACAGATCTCTCTGACATGGGGGGCAACAGAACCAGAGGAAAAATGTTTTGGTATAAACTGTATGGAGGATTTAGAATGGGCCTAGAAGAAAAGTGAAGTCCCATAAGGTGAGTGTCTATCTTCCAAATTTTTACTGAATGAATCTGTGCATGATATTGATATATACATAGTAACAGAAAGGGACTGTTAGTTTATAGTCTGGGAAGATAACCAAAGAACATTTAAGAGTGCTTCATTAGGAAGAGAATGAAAATTCCCCTTCTGCCCTGCACAAAAGAGTATCTAGAATGGCTTGTTCCTTCAATGTAAATTCCTGAAATGTGTGAATTGGTGTTTTTTTACGAAAAGGTGTATGGTCAATTAAATTTGGCAAATAATATATAACCACTCTTGGGGTGCCCTGGTAAAACAATCTTCTTGCAATGCAGGAGACCTGGCTTCAACCCTTGGGTTGGAAAGCTCCTCTGGAGAAGTGAATGGCAACCCACTCCAGTATTCTTGCCTGAAGAATTCCATGGACAGAGGAACTGGTGGGTTGCAGTCCATGGGGTTGCAGAGTGAGACATGACTGAGCAACTAACACTTTCACACTTTCATAACCACCTCTTAGAGATCCATCAGCCACAGAGGCAAATTATAGGCTCTGAAAAATCTTATGGTATGATAACCCAGAAATCCCTAATCTGTAATCACAGAATTGCTTCATCCCATAATAGCCATTGCTGCTAAGTCACTTCAGTCGAGTCCGACTCTGTGCAACCTCATAGACGGCTGCCCACCAGGCTCTGCCATCCCTGGGATTCTCCAGGCAAGAACACAGGAGTGGGTTGCCATTTCCTTCTCCAATGCATGAAAGAGAAAAGTGAAAGTGAAGTCGCTCAGTCTCCTCCATCCATGCGGTTTTCTAGGCAAGAGTACTGGAGTGGGTTGCGACTGCGTTCTCCATAACAGCCATTAGCCTCTGACAGAACTATTAATAGTTATCCAAGGCACGTAATTTGGGAAACAATCTTCTACAGGATTCTTATCCATAAGAATGTTATTTAGCCAGTTCCGTTTTTGATACTTTGTGTGATTAAGTTGTTAAGTGTTCTTTCTATTATTCAAAATTTAAGTGTTTCGGGGGTAGTTAATGTCTTTCACAAAAGAAAAACACAATTTCTGAAATGAGTCTTTCATCCCCAGAGGCCACAAAAACAAGACCCTTGCCCTCTGCAATGTCAGCTCATGGGCATCCAGGCAGCAACGCTTCATCTCCCTGCCCTTTCCCTGACTGTTCACTTGTGTGGCGGAAAAATGGCTCTGGGGATTGTTAGCAGGTTATACAGCTGAGTTAACTACAAGGCTGCTGGCAGGCAAGCAATGCCTTTGTGTGCCAGAGAGAAAACAGAGCCAAGCAACTGCTCCTGGGAAACTCTCTGGTTCAGTTCAGTTTCTAGCAGGCATGCAGCAGGCTTCCCACCATGGGACCTCTCTCCACACTGGCTGGGCTCTGAAACCCCCACAGCTGATGCCACTGAACAGGAGGGACAGGGAGCCTTTGAGGCTCTGCCAGGACATGCTGAGATAGGGAGAACCAGGGTCTCTCTCTCTCTCGAGGGTGATCAGTCTGATACCTTCCAAATCTCTTTGAAGAAGATATGCTGTCAAGGCATATGGGCTGATTCTGGACTTCCCCTGGAACATATAAAGCTCAAGGAAAGAAAGTCACAGGCTGATATTCTCTGCTCTTACCCACAGACTGTCACACTTTTGCTAACTGGACACTACATTCTGGGGATTACACCAGGATTTTTATTGTCATGATTGTATAGATGGTAAGTTGTATCCATCTCTTTTGCGACCCCACGGACCATAGCCCACCAGGCTCCTCAGTCTATGGGATTTCCCAGGCAAGAATACTAGGTTGCCATTTTCTCCTTCATGGGATCTTCCCAACCTAGGGATCAAACCCATGTCTCCTGCATTGGCAGGTAGATTCTTTACCGCTGAATCACTGAGAAGCACCAGGTTCTTTAGTAGGTGAAAAGTGAGCAACATAATACTCTCCTTTGTCCCTCAATGAGCTTAAATACTAATTTGATGAGATAAGATGGATGCATTTTAAAAAAGATAAATAGCCATGCAAAGCAGTTGATCAATTAATCAAAGCTAACTTATCAGGTGAATTGAACAGATTAAAATTGCTAGAGGATGACAGTTCAATGCAAGAGAAATGACTCTGGGTAAGAACTGGGAGGAAGTAAAACAGTAGCTCACTGAAGGAGACAGAAGAACTTGGCTGAAGAGGGGTTTGAAAGAGACGTTTAGACTGATGAGGAATCCTGGATGCCAGTCTAAATAATAAAATGTAGGCATGAATGTTTGTCGAAGAGAAAAGTGAGCTGGTTCCCCATCTCTTTGATGCTGTTCCCTCTTCCCCTAAAGCATGACATGCTCATTCTCACCAAGTCGTTTGCTGCCACCCACCCGCACCATGTTCTTGCCTGCTTTTCTCGGTCAATGCTATTCTCACTCTTTGGAACGTCTTTCCCTCTTTGTAGCCTGCCGACCTCATCCTATTATTTATGTACTTCAATTACTCCAGCTGACCTGTCACTGAGTACAAATGTAACATCAGTGTAACATTCAAGAGCAATACCCAAGTGACCAGAGTCCTTAGTCTCACTTACCTGAGCAATAGATATTGGCTCCTTTTTAACATCTTTTAAGTTATTTCTGAGGGGTTCACATGAGAAATATTTACATTCAATTGCTATGATCCTGACTTCTTTTCCACAGGACAACTGCTTCTGGAAAAATCATCTCTTCCACTGCTGCACTGAACCATTATTTGTAATCCTTCAGCAGTGATCATGCTAAGCTCTCAAGGGCCAGAGCCCTGTAGTGGGAATAATGGGGTTGGTGAAGGGGTGATGTGCGCCAATGGGTTTTACTGTTCATTCTATATTGAACAGCTGCCATCACCGGCTGCATAAGCCCTTTCTTAACTGCAATCACTCCAAAAATGTACTGATACGGCCTTTGTTTTTCCTGTTTTGTGCCATGTTCAACCCTGTACCAAGGGTAGTAAAGACAGGATACTGTTGGAATAGGCCTTTATCATAGTCTACCCATAGATCTAAGAAGAAATGAGTCTCCCATGAAGCATTTGGCCTAACAGTAGAAGAGAGTTGCTTTCTAATAATAAAAAGAAAATAGGGAACATTTTACAGAAAATTAGCAGATGGATGTTATAGAAGCAGAAATAATAGCTGTTTACTACTACTTCAAAGCAATACCATTTGCACCCAGGATCTCTCAGTCTTTTATCTTATAAGCTCTCCTTCTTCAATAGACCCTGAATCCCTTTTACAAAGAAATTAATCAAAAGCAACCCAACAGTCTAAGAGAGAAAAGGGAAGATAAATGTTATGTCATACTATTCATCATCCTTTTCTCTCTGTTCTCAACCCATCAAGAACAAAACCTTTCAAACAACATCTTCAGTCCCCCTCCCCATTTCAGAACATTTACTTCTACTTCTGACAATAAACAAAAAAGCCAGGGAGAACTACCATGGAACTATATAAGCTCTCCAGCTTCACTGACCAAACGTTAAATTGGTTTGGCCTCAGCTAAAATACTCAGCTTTATTTAATTGCACCTCAATCATTTTATCTTCTGGGAGTCTTCTAAGGGACATAGGATCATAGTCAAGGCCCCTGCTTGTCCATTTCTTAAAATCCCTGTTTATTACTTTATTCTTTATTATTCTAAAATTCTTGCCTTGCTCTAAGAATGAGAGTCTCAATATCAGGGATCATATCTTTTTTCATTGAATCATACTTAATTCAGTACCTTTCATCACCAAGATCCCTAAACCTAGAATAATGCAAAACAGAGAAAAAGCCCCCATAAATAGTTGTTAAAATAATAATTTAATAAATAATGCAACAATGAATAATGAAAGATTTGGTTTAGAAACTTTAGCTTACTGGCAGGATACAGGTGGTTCAAAGCGGAGAGAGCTAATAGGAAAAAAGTTAATTTTAAGTGAACTCTGTCTTTTTACATCCCAGAGCCATTACCAAAAAATTCAAGAAGTTCATTGTATAACGCAATTACAAGATAATCCACACAGCAAGTTGCTTAACAAGTTCTCAGGTCTCTGTGGACTTTAAATCTGTTAAAAACAAAACTGGTAAGAAGCATAGGTAAACAAACATCAAAGTCAATGACATAAATTTGGATTGTTCACAAATTCAGGGTAAATATATAACACAGGCTGACAGGTAGCAAAGGAGTTAAGGGGTGGCACAGGAGGGAACAAAGAGGGAACTAGAAATTTTACTTCCAAACAAGGGAAATTTCAGTAACACTCAAAAGCCTAATTCACCTCAAACTGTTGTTTCATTTAAGGAAAGTAAAATGATACAAAGACTTTCCATTGAATAAAACCTGGGCCAAAGAGACTGACAAATTATTCTTTAAACATTTGCCACTGACATTAAATAAAGCAATCAAAAGAGAGCAAAGGATTTCTAAATCTGCTCCATTCTCCCTTGAGAGCACAATTCAAGTAAGAACTATTGCTGTGTCTGTCTCTCTGGTTCATTTGAAAATTGAACTGTCTCTTCAATTCAAAGAGAGCAAAATGAAAGAGAGGGATGGTCTGCAAGCTTACAAAACTAGCTGAAAAGTCTGAGTGGGAGAAATTGTCTAAAATGGAACTATTAGGAGTTCCAGAGACATAAAGAGTATGAAGTAGTCTATACTGGTATCACTAGGCTGATAAGGAGTTGCAAGGGGGCCTGGTATTGAGGGGAACTTAATGGCTTTCATGCCATCCTTTCTCCCACCGGAGATCATTCTATGCACATACATATTCATCTGATCAATATACATCTATTGATGATTTATTTATCATGCAGGACATGTCCACTGCTGGAAATTCAAAGATAAATAAAACACAGACTGTGAGAAAATCATAATTTAAAAAAGACACATGCACCCCAATGTGCACTGCAGCACTATTTACAACAGCCAGGATATGGAAGCAACCTAGATGCCCATCAATAGTTGAATGCGTAAAGAAGATGTGGTACATATATACAATGGAATATTACTCAGCCATAAAAAGAAACAAAACTGGGTCATTTGCAGAGATGTGGATGGGCCTAGAGTTTGTCATACACTGTGAAGTCGGAAAGGGAAAGAAGCATCATATATTAAGGCATATATGCAAAATCTAGAGAAACGGTACAGATGAACCTATTTTCAGGGCAAGAAAAGAGACACAGAAGTAGAGAAAGTAGAGGAAATGTAGGGAGGATGGTAGTAGGATGAATTGGGAGACTAGGATTGAGGTATATGCATTGCCATTTGTGAAACAGATAGCTAGTAGGAAACTGCTGTATAGAAAGGGAACTCAGCTTGGTGCTCTGTGATGACCTAGGGGCATGGGGTGGGAGGAGGTGGGATAGAGGTCCAAGGGAGAGAGGATCTATGAATACATATAGATGATGCACTTTGTTGTACAGCAGAAACCAACATCACAAAGCAACTACATTGTTGCTGTTGTTTAGTCACTAGGTCATGTCCAACTCTTTTGTGACCCCATAGACTGTAACCCATCAGAGTCCTCTGTTTATGGGCTCTCCCAGGCAAGAGTACTGGAGTGGGTTGTTATTTCCTTCTCCAAAGGATCTCCCTGACCCAGGGATCAAACCTGTGTCTCCTGCATTGCATGCAAATTCTTTGTCTCTTAGCCAAAAAAAGAATAAAAAGTGAAAGTGAAAGTCACTCAGTCGTGTCCGACTCTTTGTGACCCCATGGACTATACAGTCCATGGAATTCTCCAGGCCAGAATACTGGAGTGTGTAGCCTTTCCCTTCTCCAGAAAGAATAAAAACTTAGCCCCTATTTCTGGTTCTGCTAACGGCAGTGTATCTTATGTTAGAATAACCATACCACAGATAAAAATTATGAACTGTAGACAAAATATAACACTTTGGAGTAACTGAAGAGGGAAGAAAAGGGGTCACAAATTACAGGGTATTTAACCCTTGAAAGAAGTGAAAAGCCCTGGAAGAGCTCCATTTCTACAGGGTTTTTCCCTCTGTAAGAACCCCCAGTGTGCATAGTGAAGAACAGCTTTATTATAAGCAAAAATATCGTCTCGATTTGTTTTGGATTTCAGAGAATGAACTTTGTGCTGCCAAAGTGGCTGAACATTGACAGGAAAAAAGCTGGAAAGAAAGGACATGCAGGTGATGGGAGCCCCAAATCCAACTTTAATCTCCCCTAAATTCTTGACTGACATGTGAACTGTTCACCTGTGGGAGATATTCTAAATGTTCCAGTGGGAAATAACTATTAATAGTTGAATATCCAAAACAGAGATGTTACTACCAATTACTGTGGAAAGAAAGTATTTGAAACTTGTCAAATCATATCATTTTGGTAACTTCTTGAATTTTCTTCCTGGAAAATAATAAAACTAAACTTAATTCAAGGTAATTATCAAGTAAATTAAACACCTGAAAGAAAAAAAGAACACTACCTTTCATAAAAAGATGATATGATCTAGTTTTTTCAATGTTATGAACATTTATAAAACAATAAAGAAATTACCAGACATATAAAGCAGCAGAAAATGTGACTCACTGAGGGAAAAATGTCAATAAAAATGGACACTAATATGATCCAAGTTTTAAAATTAGTAGAAAAGATCTTCAAAATAACTATTAGAATTATGCTCAGGGTTTTA